>VZTM01033463.1:80939-93292 GCA_013400555.1 Jacana jacana | reverse complement strand
AGCACTTTTTCAATTTCTGACTATTTATTCATTTAGAACTATTAAAAAAAAAAAAAAAAGGAAAAAAAAGTGGTTCAGTTTGGAGCTTACATCTACCTTTTGTAGGAGTTAACAAGGTAACTTCCCTTTTCTTTTTCTCAAGAATGCATTTTGGTTACTTGTATAGATAACTCTCATATGCTAAAAGCAAAATAAAAACATATTAAAGCAGGCCACTGACTTCTGCTGATTCTAAACAATGTTTCTCATTTTGCAATATTTTCTTGTCATATATTTTCCATGTGTGCTAATGTTAAGCCTTGTCCCTCTTTGTGTCAGATTGACATTTGGGTTTAAGGATTGTCTTGCTGTGATCAGTGCTGACCAGAATTTCCTTCCGGGAAGCTGTGCCCTCTGCTTAGCCTAAAAAAAATGAAATCCAACTGAAAGGATAAGACTAAAATTCAATATTTTTTGATATCTAATTTAATATTTTTTGGAAGTCACTTATTTGCTGGAAAAGCACGATTGTGTTAAAAAGCCAGGATCGACTTGATTGAACCATTAGGTGGTTTGGAAGTCTTAAGAGTATGGGCAAAATCAAATTCAGAGAAATAGAAATAATTCTTTTTTAAAAAAATCTGAGTATTTGAGGAAAAATATTCGGCTGACTGGAAAAGCTAGACTGTGCCTCTCCTCTTGCCGAAGTACTTTTTAATGATAGGAACAGCAAATGGGCTGTAGTGGTGGCACCTTCCTGAAATATGTTGGGTAAGCACAATGGCATCATCCAGTGACATTTTTACAACCATCTCATGTGGACTGCCAAGACCAGTGTATCTGTCTCAGCATCACTGTTGCTGTTTGAACAAATCCTTGGGATCTTGAAGCATTTTTTTCAGGGAAGAGAGTGGCAAATTCAGAAAACTGCAGTTGTGTAGGAGAGAACATAATATAGACTACGTCTTTTTATTCTGTTTTGCATCCCTTGAGAAAGATGAAATGAGAGCCAAATTACCAAATTCATGCTTTTGGTGAAAAAAAGTTTCAGGGATGGTTTGGACAGAAAAACTAACATTATTTCCTGACTTCTGTGTTTTGTTGAGGAGATGTATCCCCATTCCTTTTCTGGAGTTCACTGCTGAGATTTGACCTATATTAAAAGAAAGTTAATTTTGTAGGAGTATCTTTAGCTAGAGATGAATGAATTAATATAGCTAAGATATATTTTCTAGAGTGGAAGTTTGCTCAAAATGTTCTCTCAATAAGTGTGACTGTGTATGAAGAATAGTCCCTTTGCCATATGTTAAACTCCGTAAGTCTCTGTGGTGGTGTTACCACAGATAACCTAGGCTGGGTAGATGTTTTTCAACAAAATTTCCACACTCTGTTATGGAAAACTGAGACTTCAGCATGTTAAAATGTACTGTGATAATAGGACATTAAAAGATCCATATATTTAGAAGCTGTTCAGGCTCTCAAAACATTAAAATGTTGATAAAGTTTTGGTAATATGAAACCTGCTTTAGGAGGACCTGCTCTGGGTTGGACTAGATGATCTCCAGAGGTTCCTTCTAACCCCATAGCATTCTGTGATTCTGTGAAAAACAAACAAACCAAAACCAACCAACCAACCAACCAACCAACCAAAAAAAACCCACCCCACCTCCCCCCCAAACCAACCAACCAACCAAAACAAACCAACAAAAATCAAACCACCCAGGTTTCAGCAGTTTAAAAAAAAAATGTAAGCGGTTTGTAGTTAGACATCTTTCCATGTTCCTTTGAGTAACGCTTTTTACTGCCCTAAAATGTACTGATTTTTAACATGAAGACCAACACATGATCACTGCTGTTTGCATTCTGCCAATCTGCTTTAATTGTGCAAGTTCATGAGAGTGCTGTGACCTTCATGAATTTTGCCGTGTCTTCTGAGGTCAGATCTTCAGTTCTGGCTCCAGTGCTTACAAACCTTCATTTATTCACAAAAGCTGCCACCTTCAGTCTGCCGCCTGGTGAGGTGGCCACCATCCCCTGCTAGCTTTACAACTGGAAATAAGCTGCCTCTTCAAAAGATGGCACTGCCTCACATTATTTGCAGCCACCTTATCCAGAATAAACTGAACCAACTGTAGGGAAAACTAGTTTATAAAAGGAGAACAGAAAGCAGGCGACAGCCTGAGGAGCAAGGGAGAAAGGAGGAATTGGCAGATTGTGGCAAGGTTTAGAGGAAAAGCAGAAGTAAGCTAAAGCAGTGAAGAGAGACATGATGGCAGAGAGACCCGGAAAGGTGGACTGGAAAAAGATCTGAAGAGATTAATGTTTTGTAGAAAGAGACTAGAAGTGCAAATAAGCATGTTGGGGAGAGTAAATATGTGGTATATAAGAGTAGAGATTTACTGGGGTAAGCAGCCAGAAGACAGGATAAGGAGGAGCCAAGGGTAACTGAGGAGGAGACTGAAAAGAAATGGGTGATGTTGAAGGAGAATGTGCTAGTTGGTAGTTATTAGAGTCACATACAGTAGGTACAATTTTTTTAATTATCATCTTATCGCTCTGTATTACTCTATTAAGTGAACAGAGGGGGAAATGTGCAGCAGGAAAGATGGGAGGCAGGATTAAAACTAGATACTGGGAACGAACTGGAGAAGAGGGAAAGTGTCAGAAAATAGAAACTGAGAGGAAGGATAAAGGGCGGAATCCAGGAACTGAGAGAAGGAAAAAAGGGTAAGATGTAAGAGCAGCAGCGAGATCCACTTTATGTATACAAACATCAGCTTTAATTATCATCCTGAAATGCAGTTGAATATGTTTGCAGGTCAAACATCATTGTGCATTACAGTTAAAGTAGAATTTGGTTATAAGAATTTTTAAAGTTTTTAAAGGAAATCTCATTATTAGCTGTGAACCATGGTGGTTTTTTGTTGTTGGGTGTTTTTGTTTGTTTGTTTGTTTGTTTGTGGTTTTTGTTAATTCTTGGTATTAAATTCCATAGTGGAATTTATAATTTCACAGGGTCAGACTAAAACAGGAAAGTAAACAGAGAAACAGTATCTATGGTGGGTCACAAGAATGGAGCTGTGGGTAAGAGTAAAAATAATGCGGTTACTTTTACATCACCGTAGAGGTTTTGAAATTCAATTTGTTATCACTGCATGAAGAGAAATTGGGTTTTTTTCCTCTCATATCTTAGATTTGAAAGTGGTGATGTTTTAAAAATCTGTGCTGTGCTCTGAAAAGCTGCTTGTCCAAAAGCCACATCCCAACCGAGCCAGAGCTCCTGCCTTGTACATACAGATTCTCATGTCATATATGCTGAGATGAAGCTATATGGATTACAAAGCATTACAAAGGAGTGAAACATCTCCGCTCTGCAGGTCTGGAGTGGGGGAAAATAGGAGATTGTCGTGTTTCAGGTATAGTTTGCTGTACATAGGTATAAACTGCCACCCGGAAAGCTAACAGCTCAGGGAGAGTGTTTGTTTTTCCTTCACAGATAGCAGTTGCCTTTGTTCAAAGAAGCCCAGAAACACTCATAATAAGGCACAAATACCCTTCAAGAACTTACTGAAGGATACTCAGTAAATCTTTCAGTCAAGCCTCAACAATAACAGCCACAAAAGGCACTAGCAGATTCCTCTTAAGCGGGAAGAAAGATAAGTTTTGATACAGCGCTTGCTTTTTTAAAAATTCTGAGTGAATAAAGGAGTCTTGAGAGAAAGTTCCCTGTTATGGATTACCTATAAAAAGAATAAAAGAGATGAACACTGAAGGTTTTTCATGGCTGTAAACAAATAATTTGTGAGCACACTGTGCTCAGACCACAAATAGAAGCAGGAATTAGAAGTGCCCCTAGCTGACCAGCATATACATATATCATTGGTCTGGTGTAATGAAGATTACCTGATAAAGATCACAATATGACAGTTTTCCTTTTGCATTGGCTGCTGAACAGCCAGAAACTGTTTTCTGCGGCCAGCCAACTATTGATCCAACTCCCTCCTGTCAGTGATGCAGTTAATGGGAATTCCACAGGCAAATAAAAGCTACATTTTGTCTTCATTTTCATCTGAAATATGAGCTGGTCCTTTGTACTCTAGACAGTCATTTATTACTCATTTTCCTTTATTGATGTTTATGAGCTGAAGCATAAAATGATTCTCAAATGTAGTTTAATTGAGGCAGCAGTTGACACTGTGACCATGATTACTGCTGCACCATCAGCTGCATTAAATCCATGAATCAAGGTTTGCTTTTCATTGGTCTTTGAGGCAGCATACGGTAGAAAGTATCCTTAAAATGCAACTGTGCTGTAGCTAGAAAAATATGTCGATTTGTCTTCATAGGGACTGAGGGGGAAAAATGTGCCCAAAGTCCTTAGCAAACAGCAACAGAGCAGTAAAGTGTTTCTTATTACTTTACATTCAAAGACTCTTACCCTCCCCTCCTCATGTCTTAAAAGTTATTTGTAAAATAGTCTTTCCTATATGCTTTTTAATATTTCCCCCACTGAATTATGGGCAACAAAATGAGTAGAAGGAAGAGCTGCCATACACAGCAAGAGGGGAAGCCAAGGCACTCAATTCATTTGTAAAATGGTAAGGACAATCAATACTGTGGGGAAGTATTTTTTATATGCAGTTATTAACTCATAAGCTACAGTATATCTCATCTCATTTCAACAACAGCTGAGGTCTCCATTTCCCCCTGGAGACCCCTGCAGGTCCCATTATGAGAATCATAAATAATATGTGCTAATGAGATATGAATTGATTATGTTGGAAAAGCTGACATTTTCATCCATCATTCTAAATGATGTTTAACAATGGATTACCAGCCAGTAATTCCTCTGATATGAGATTAAATAAAATAGCAGGCTGTTTCAGCAGGCTAGCTCAAGGAGATGGCAATGAATCTGCTCAATTGCTGTATTACCAATCCGTTTTTCANTGGCCTGGCAAATTAGATTGCAAATAACTGTAATACAAATGGTCCCTTTTTTACCTGCTGTCTCATGCTCAGGGGAGGAAGAGGTAATGGGACAAGGAAATAAGCACACAAAGTTTATTAACAAAAACCTATTATAGAAAGTTTGGAGAGTTTTTCCAGCCTGATCTCACAGTATTGACAAACTCCCCGTCCTTGCAACAGTATCTAATCATTTTCACTTTATTCAACACCCGTGTTTTCCCCAGAACATCTAGCAACTGCAGTTTATACTGAATTATGGACCATGTCTAATGCCCAACTAAGCCATCCAGATCCAGGGGATCTTTTAGAGATGGATGAGTTTTACCCATATATCCCAGTCTGCAAATCAGTCCAATGAGTGGTTTGTGGCCAATGCATTGCTCATACAGCGTAAACAATTCCTGTTACTTTACCAGCTACTTTTCTGTAAGAGAAGAAAAGATAAGCATAATGTTTCCTCCACTCTCCAAATACTGGGGAGGGCACAGCTTCACAGTGGCAAGTAGTAATCCATTTCTGGCAAATCTGGGGGAATCTATGATCTATCCAAAACCTTCTCAGCATGCTCTCCCCAGACCTGACCCCTCTCCTTGGCTGATGGGCATCCCCAAAGAAAAATATCAGTAGGGCAAGTTTTTCCTCAAAAGCAGGAGAGCAAGATCACTTACTCTCTAATTGTGGAAACTCTGTACTGCAGCAGGTAGATGGAAGAGGAGAAATGCAGGGAATAGAGTTTATTTCTTTTCTAGTCTTATCACGCAGGGGTCAGCTGAGAGGCAAAAGCTGCTGAGGTGCAATGGAAAATACACTCCAGTAATAAGTTTCTTCCCTGACTTATTGTTTCTCAGGGCAGCAGAAAAACTTACAGACATGTTGCAGAACAATGTATCCCTGGAAGCAAAACCCTATGTATAGGCGCAGTGCTGGACTTTGAAAAAAAATTATTCAATACTCATCATCAGTCAAAAAGGCAAAAAGAACTCTAGGAGATTCTGGGTAAAGGAGTGGAGCTAAACCAAAAATCTCATTGCATCATGGTGTTGACTAACACCGCCCATTCAAAATGGGTATCACAGGATTAGAGAGAATAGACCTGGAAAGATGGCAGGGATGATAAAAGATATGGAAAGACTTGGGTGCAAAGGGTACTAAATAGAATAAAAAACTTCAGTTTGGAAAAGACTTGATGGGAGAAGGAAGATATTAAAGATCTAGAATAGGGGAGAATTTTTTGTATTTGTCAAAAGGTAGGTCATTCGAAGAATGGTCAAGCAGATGATTTTTCAAAGAACCGTAACATCGTAAACAAAGTAAAATGAGATTGCAACATTCATTCATTATGTTCTGGAGATCAAAATCTAACTGAGATTAAAGCATTCAATGAGTGTCCATCGTGTCTTTAAAAAAAACCCACAGTCCATTACAATAAAGCTATTTCTGTAACAAAATAATACTTGAATCTTCAAACATAATAGTGTAGTTTTCCCATAAGGATCATAGCAATGAAATAACATTTCAAACATGTGCATGAGTTTTACTTTAAAACACTCAAACACTAGATAATAATGGTGTTTTATTATTGGTTTTCCTTACTGATACCTGCCTGTGGTTTCCCAGATAATTACAAAATTAACGACTGACAATACTATATGTAACAGAAAATTATTTAGATACAATATTTACCAGTGAAGCCATACCATCCAGTATAGTAAGTGTAAATTGTGAAACCAGTGGGCGGTGTAGTATATGAAAAGTACATCTAAGTTAGGCAGCTGAGTGGTAAAAGCAGCATGCCTCAAATTCAGTTAGAAAAAGAGCTATTTGCCTAAGCAGTTCTTGTCTATTTCTGTTGTTCGTTTTGCTTTTCTGAAATTGGGAGAATTGCAAATATAAGAAAATTCTCTTTGCCTTGTTAAGATGCCAGTACATTAATCAGCAAGATCAGTAGTCAAAAGTACTGAAATACTGTTTTTAATGTGCAGACATACCATTTCTTCTAAGAGTGTTGATAGGTGTTCATGAAACTGTTTAAAAATACAGTTTTATATACACCAGATGAGGGTGTTGACTAGCCTCGCAAAACTTGTGGTAGCTGGAGGTTTTTTTATCCAGTGGGAAGGACTCGTCCCTCTACTCACTGTCTTATTGCAGTTGGTGAATTGTGACTGCTTGTATGGTGACAGTATTAACTATTATGAAAATGTAGTAATAATTGTGCTTTAGGCTGAGGGCTTTCCTAGAGTTGTAAAACATCAAAACGTCAAGATGTTTGCACCTATGTCTGTTACATTTCACCAGGCAATCAATGTCAAGCTGACACTGAAATTTCAGGGATTTTCTTTAAAACTCGGTAACTTTTTGGGATTAATTTTATTAACTTTCTTTTTCTTGCTTCCGAGTGTCATTAGTCACTCCAGTTGCCCTGTTACATAAAGGAGTTACAAATTTTGGATAATTTAAGCAATAAGATGTGTGGGAATCCACTTCCGATGCAAAAATTGACCTTAGTTGATCAGACCTTTCACTGAGACACTTGTTCCTGTGGACTGGAGGTCAGACTCACATCTAATTTTCTCTTTTAAATTAGCATATTATGAATGTGTTAAAAGTTTATGTTAAGTAACCTAAAATTATGTTGTTCATCTGATAAAAGACTTTGTGCTTTAGCAATAGCAGACATTACTAAGTATCCAGGCAATAAAGCACAGTGAAATCACAGATAGAAAGGAATCTTGCCCCCAAATTAAAAACTATCTTAAAAAAAAAAAAGAAATAAAATCTGGATTTATTGCACAATCCATGAAAAATAATATTTCTTAACAGTTTAATGATAATTCTTGGCTACAAGAATTGGTTTCATCAATACCAGGTTTACAATAAAACATCTGGGGAACACATGCAGAAATAAGCTTCTTCAAACAGAAAAAGACTAATCTGTGAACATAGACTGTCCTGTAATCCTATAGCAGGTTGATTTGTGGTATCATTTTATTTCTTGCTTATTTCTTGCTTGTTTTTACACTGCTGAAAGTTGATTGTTGATTCAGAAGCATGGAGATGGGACAGAGGTCAAAGATAACTTTTTTTTTTTCTGTACTGAATGTGTTTTGTAGCTGGAATTGAATGAAAAAATTAGAAAATGCAAGGTTAAAATTTTCTCAGTGTGTCAAAGATGTTCTTTTTTTGTTAAGCACTTAATTTATTTAAGTAAACTTGATTACAGTGTCAGATATTGCTATTTTAGTGCCTATAAACTGAGATTTGAAAGAATCTTGAAAACATTGTCAGGTTGAAGCCATATCAGATTATTTATTTTGGCTGTGTTTTTCTTTCTCTTTTTTAAGAGTAGATTAGATGTGGGGTTGAGGGATATGGTGTAGGGGAGAACTTGTAGAGTAGGGCTGATGGTTGGACTTGATGATCCCAAGGGTCTCTTCTAACCTAAATGATTCTATGATTCTATTCTTTTTTTTTTTTTTTAAATCTGCAGCAGATCATACTGATGAAATTTATGTTTCCTCAACAGAGGAAGGTAAAAAAAGTCATAAAATAGTTGTTTAGTCTCTTTGGATGAGGTGGTGGTAATAGCGGAGTTATTAACTTGTTCAGATATTAACGAAAGAGAGGCTTTTGCCATCAGCGAAAATTTTCTGCCAGATTGCTCAGTAGGATCTTTTTTTTTTTTCTTTTCCCAGCAGTACAGAAGCATTAGGGTATGGCAGCCAACACGTGTATTTTGATGCCACTCTAAACTTCATGCATCCCCTCGGGCTGAGGGGAGACCTTATTTATGTTTACAAGTACCTGAAGAGTGGGTTGAAGGAGGATGGACCCAGAGTCTTTTCAGTGTTTCCCTGTGACAGGACGAGGGGCAATGGGTACAAGGTGGAACACAGGAAGTTCCATTCAAAGATGAGAAAAAACTTCTTTCCCATGAGGGTGGCAGAGCCCTGGCAGAGGCTGCCCAGCGAGGGTGTGGAGTCCACTTCTCTGGAGGTTTTCAAGCCCCACCTGGATGCAGTCCTGAGTGATGTGCACTGGGCAACCCTGCTTTAATAGGGGAGTTGGACTAGATGATTTCTAGAGGTCCCTTCCAACTCTGAGGATTCCTTGATTCCCCTCACAGCTGTTTCTGCAGACACATGTGGTAGAGGATCATTCTCCCGTGCCTGGTGCTGAGCAAGGCTTGCTTTTCTCGGAGAGGGGCCAGCGGTAAATGGGAAGGGCAGCATCTGTGCCCACCCGTGTGCTCTGCACCCCCAGCTAACTCTGAGGCTACAGCCGATGGCCATGCACCTTCCCCTTTGGGCCTCTGGGGAGCTATCAGCTCCTCCTCCTGCCAGTCAAGACTTCTACACTCAGCTTCGCTCTGCTCAGTGTGGAGTAACTCACCCAAGTATCATCAATACTTGTACTGTCATTGCATTTGGTAGTGGTATTATTATATTAAGGCCAACACTCTGTAGCTTTTGGACCCAGAAGAGTTTCACTTCCTTGGAATTTCTCTCAAAATACTGAAGGGGGTGCAGGGGGTAGGGCGGAAAAAAATCCATTTGTTCCATCTAGTTAACATTGCTGGTTTTGCTTTCCCCCATTACTGCAACTTCATAGAATGAAATGCTGGGGAAAAAAAAGAAAAGGCTAATTTAAGAGCAAATCCACCCTAAAAAGTAAAAATCAATCTCTCTCTTCGCACAGAGAGCCCAAGGGAATAGAATACCAGGAATCATGGGTATTTTGCTGCTGGTTTTGACGTATGTTCTGATGAAAAAGATCAATGGTTTTCTCTTGGGGATAAAAGATTGCAATGTCCGAATAGCCAGAAGTTTGTATGTCTATTTATCTAATGGCAAACAGTACAGAAGTCAGCAATGAGCACCTTTTCCTTGACAACAAGTGACAAGTAGGCCATTGTACCACAGCGCTACCATTGTTTAACTCCTTCTGCAGGTAATTTATAGGAGAAAGCAGAACAAAAGTGTAGAATAATATACTTTCTGCTGAGTCAACCCAAATTTGACCCAGGAAGCTCCAATTAAATACTTTTTTTGAAGTCCTAATGAATAATTGAATAGTGTTGATGGTTAAAAATGTGCCGCTTGATCCAAAGAGACTGGGTGTTTCATTCGTCATCCTTTGGCTTTGTTCCTTTTCCTCTTCACACTCATTAATCCTTCTCGGAAATTATATGAGAATGTCAAAAATCTATCCATTATTTGGTTGCCACTTAGAAGCAATGAACAAATCAAGGCACCACCACTTCTGCGAGCAATGACCATGAATGGTGTGATGTAGTGTCCTTTTTCTTACCCATGACCGGTCAGTTGTAAGAGTACTTTTTATACCAATATTTAATCTGTTACAACAGGTGTGCATTCAGATGGGTCTGAAATTTGCTTTTCAAACATGCTTAAATCTGTGAGTAGATGAGGCAGAGCTTACGATTTAGGAGTCTTTCCTCAAAGCTGGTGTGATCTCTTAAGAAAGCAGGTTGGCTGACTGAGATTTGGGTGGAGACCTTTGCTGAAACCCTCTTTCCAGTTTGTATGAGAAAGGACAAAGTATCTAAAGTGAAGGACCGAACCCTAGCTGAGGCCTCTAGGTAATTGTACAATATATATTAAGGTTGATATTTGGAGACTAAAAAGGGGCTTCAGAGCTATCATAGAAGACCAGGTCCTAAAAAGCTTTGTGTGAGCTACACATGTAGATGCATAAGTGAAGGGAGCAAACTACAAAAAGGAAATGGAATGAGGAAATAGGAAAGTTATAACAACTTAGCAGTATGTGCCCAATAGAAAATGTTGAAAGGGAGAAGCAAATTTCATTTCTTGGTCTTGTGCTCCCAAAAGAGAAGTAGAGCCTCTGTAAAGAGGCAACCATGTTTTCTGTGTTGGCTGCAGTTGAAGAAAGGGTGGACTGAAAGTTGTGAAGCTGTCAACCCACCTTCTCTGTGAAAGGATTCAGTCCCATGCCTTCCTTTCTTCCTGTGAGGCTACCTTGTAATCCAAGAGGACTGGTGTGCAGCGGTCCTAGTCAGAATATTAATGAAATGGGTTCTCATTCAACACCCAAATGCAGTCTGGCACCCAAATTAGTTATTTACTGGATGTGCACAGCTCAGAAAAGGGATGGGGCTGTACAATTCTGTTTGTAATGCTGTACCCAGAAACAGCACAATTCTCAAAAAATATGTTTAACATTAATGAGAAATAAGCTACTCAGAAACAAGACTGATATGTTACATTTCCTTTACAAAAAATTCATTTAAAACTCATGCCATATTTATTTTATCTCTAACAAGAAAATATTTGACTAAATAAAAACATCTTTTCTCCTCTTACAAACAAAATATAATTACTTGAGACATAGATATTAGGCCCTGTGAACGTTTTATTGAATTAACTTCAAAAGAGTCAAAAGGGAACCACTCACAGATAAATCCTTGATAAATTTGGATAACACTGGCACCCATAAGCAGTGAAATTCTCATTATCACTTCCGGTATGATAATACGCTGTATTTAAATCAGAGAATTGGTCGTTCATTGTATATGCTACATTCACAGTGAGAGTGGGTGCAGACTGAAGAGCCTCAGTTTGAGATCAGAGCCACGCCATTGCTTATCTTGCATATTTTATTTGTTTGATCCCCTTAAGCTGTTTGACCTTTCCTTTCATTCTCTAGTGGAACTTCTTTCCCTCTGTCACTCTAGTAATCAACATTTTCTGATTTGAGTAACAACATCTGTTAGGCGTTGTGAAGAATTGCATGCAACTGCTCACTTGTGCACTGCAAACTCTTTTCCGATGATTCACACCAAAGTGTGATAATTAGTCTGGTTAAGTCACCTCTAGGAATATATCATCAATACCAGGAAAACATACAAGAGCAAATAGAAGATGATCTGCCCTTTAGCTCATTTTTATGGAGATGGAAGTGGACCATAGCAAAGGTCAGATTCCAGGTCAAGATGGAAGCCATTGAAGAAGTTCTGGTGGGGCTGGTTCTTCCTGCAGCTCCATTCAATCTAACCAGCCAGGTAAATAAGTAGAGTCCTTCAGCTGCTGGCCCAACCAGCCTCGTCACATCACAATCAACAGACAAGCACAAGCAATTTACTGCTGAGATCATTTCAGTGATATGCTACAAAAGGTACAGAGTTAAATTGAAAAAACCTCTGGCTACAAAAATATTATCTACTTTTTCTAGGCAGTAACTATTAAAATAATGGTTGCTTATTAAGATTTATTTATATACATCAAATAGTAATTTAATATCTTGTTAGGTCAGACTTTTAATTATTGTCTGTTTTAACTTTATATATGTTTCATAAGTAGATTTGTAGGTGCTTAATTTTATCCAGCAACTTGATATGGTACAAATTTATTGCAGACTGCAAA
>VZTM01033463.1:75907-80907 GCA_013400555.1 Jacana jacana | reverse complement strand
TTTTTTGTTGTTTTGTTTTGTTTTTTAATACTACTTGCGTTATTACAGTAATGGTCAAATCCTGCTACTATGAAAATTAATAGGAAAATCTCCCACTGATTTCAGTGAATTTGGGTTGTAGCACAAATTGTAAAATGCGGCTACTCAATTTTCCTCTAAATAAGGCAATATGGTGAATTGTAGAACAACCTAATGACAAAAAACCTCAATCATTCAATAACAATATTATCTGCTGTGTTTATATATTATAACTTCAAATTCTTACTTGTAACAATAATATGGTCAAGTTGTTTTTCTTAAATAAAATAGAGGGTAAATTCAAAATGATACAGTCTAATCTAGTCAAGGTCATGTTTCACTCTGTGAAAATAAGTGTTTAAAACAATACGTGCTGTATTAAAACAAGAAAGTAAGTTTTAATCAAGGTATTATTTCACGTTATGCTGCAGATGTTAGTCAGGTACGTTCGATAATTGAAACAGTGCTTATTTCTATAGAGAATATCCTGTATATGGCCTAAGTACCGTAGGCTATTTGTCATATTTCATTAGACATAATATTATTTGTGTTTACTCAGAATACTTGTGACAATGCTAGTGGGTTGACGTGGTGGAGTTTTATAGTTGTTTCCTAAAATTAAGATGGAATGTTTACTCTGCAGGATGCAAGTGTTCTTTCTGTCTCATATTCTGGTTCAAATACTATCCTTATTTAGTTGTATCTGAGCTCCCTCCAGTAGTGCATTAAGCAATCTGACTTAACATCTATCACATGTAGTTCAGGCGCTCTCTCATCTCCACCCCAGGGAGAGAACTGCGTGCCTAGTGGCGTGTTTTGTTTTTATTTTAAATGTCCAAGGAAAGTGGGTAGTGTTAATGGCATCAGACATCCATTTCCTTGCAATTAGCTGTCTATGTTGTCACAAAGCCCCTGCTGCCTTTAAATGCTGTGGGCGAGGAAAGAGAGAAAGAGTGCATGTTTATCAAATTTTCATTCCAGTCCCATTTGAGCACACCCCCCCTTTTAATTTTTTTTTTTTTTTTATATAATTTAGAGTTATATGCTCTAAAGATGCATGTAATTTTTTGTGTTTTCTTTTTTTTTTTACAAAACTTTTTATTCACAAGACACAGATTTTTGTTGCTGGGGGTATTTTGCAAATTCATGTTGAACTATTTTGGATTTAAAAAAAAATGGCAGCAAAGAATAGCATTTATACTTTCAATAGAATGTGTTTATATTTAAACCAGCAGTTTTGTGAAGCAGAAGAAAACAGTGCGACTCCTGCAATTTTCTTCTGTGTGGATCCTGTGTATAAACCAACAGATGATTTTATAAAAGGGTGCACCAGGAGAGCACCATCTCCCAACTGACTGAGACACAGCCATCTTGCAATGATGTAGATTCAGTGGGATTTGGCTCAGGCACATAGAGGCTCCCCTTTTTCCACTCTGATGCGTCTTAGAGTTGCCTCTTTCTACTGTCTGCTTTCAGTAGAGCTTTTGTCCCTAGTAAAATTGATTAAAGACACTTGTATATGTTTCAAATTTTAATTCTTTACCATTATTAATTTTCTCATTGCTTCAATGTGCATTTTTACCTTCTGCACTTGTAACTCTGGCCTTTGCTGAAGACTGTGTCCCAAATAGGCACACGTAATTTTACATACTGGGCTGCCAGGACATCTCAGTGATGTACCGGTCTCTGGTCTCATTCTTCTAGGTGCAGAGTGCTTTCTGACACCTACTGAGGGCTCTCCATTGGGACAGGACTCAGATGGACCGAGAGCACTCCTCAACAGGCTGGCAGTTTCCAACAGGATTAAGTGTTTGGTAGTGTTACTGTACAGCTATCCTATTTTTTTTTTTTCTTTCTTCCTTTCCTGATTATATGGAAGTTCTTTATAAAAAGCATTTTGATTGCACCAAAGTGTAGCTATTATAATTGTACACAAGAACTGGGGGCGCAGCGTATAATGATAGATATTTTTCATCATGGACAGCTGCAATCATCACAGTATGTACTTCCTCTCAACCATGCAGCATGGGGAAGCTCACTGTGTAAATTCTGAGGCAGTATATTAAAAGGAAATATTTAGGGAGGTAGCAGTGGATGAAATAAAATTGGAAGTATGCCAAGTTAATGAAGGAGTGGCTTGCAGCTCCTGTATGTGTGACGTGCTTTTAAAGAAAGCTGCCACCAAACAACCTTTCAGCCAGAAATGTAAATATGGGTTTTCAGTCTGTAGTGCTGTAAACAAAGGCTGTGTTTAAACTGGGACCCTGAGTACGTCTTAAGTTTCTGGATCTCCCTGTCCCTCCTAGCTGTATCCCAAGTTAGCATTGAGGAGGCTCTAAGTATGCAGAATCCACTTGCTTGGGGTCTCTTTGAAGAAGATATTAGGTGTGTAGGTGTGAGAAGAGGTGCAGTGTCTTTTCTGGCTATCCTATTGTTCTAGGCAGTTCAGGGATCCATATGTTTCAGGCTCTCAGGACTGCTCTTGCCAGAGATGCTCCTCAGCTGCTCATGCTTCAGATTTTGTGAGGTTGCCCTGTGGCAGCTCATCATATTAGCCTGTTTAAAGATCCTGTTCTCACTCCCTAAATCCTGGTGCTATGTGTTTCAGAGTCCCAAAAGCTCCAAATAGATATGATGGGAGCAAGTACTGTGGGCCAGTGTCTATGAAGCGAAACAGTTTGTGCTGAGGACTTCACAGCTGTAATACACAGATTTGATGATTTTTTTTTTCAGAGACAGTCCCATGAGCTCAAATCCTATTTGCATTTAGACTGCATCAGGTGCCCTCCTGGAGCATGTCTTGCAGCTTGGTTTCATCTGAAAGAGGCCCCGTTCATGTGTTCCAGGAGTGCTCCAGGATGCAGTCAGAAGTATGGTGAGGGAGCAGTCAGGAGATACGGTTTGAAAGCACATTCTCCATCCAAGCTCAAACACAGATGCACTCTGCATGAGTACATATACAAACAAGCACTGGTAAAATTTGCAGAAGTGCATAACCAGCGTAAGCATATAATTTCACAACTTCCAAGGGCGGTCACACAGAGCCAATGTGGGCAGGTACTTCTTTAAGCACAAGAATGTTTTTGGAAAATCAGGCCATAATTTCCCCCAGGCAGTTTGTAGTGGAGTTGGATTTTGAACTTGATTCAAATCTTAATCCAATATCTGAATGTAGCCACAAGAATATCCTTACTTACTTGGCTTTCAGTCTTGAAACTTAAAACCTGGTTTAAGCAAATATTTCAGATGATTTTTTTTCTGTCTTTCCTTATGTCTCTCCTTTTATTTTTTTGTTTCCGGTGAAACTTTAACTTGTTGCCTTTTACCATGCTTAAATGGATTTTTCAAATATATAAGAATGCACAGTATAGTTCTGATTTTTTTTTCCTGTCAATCTCCTCTTGAGTCATTTCTCTGCTGAATTTTCTGATAGTGACTTCGTTCTTTTTTGACAATGTTGTGTCTAGTAGAGTCTTAGGTTTCCTAGTAGGGAATGGGAGAACCAGACTGAAGGATGGGAAGAAGCCTCCAGCTGAGGTTGCAATTGCATAAGTACATTTTTACCAACTAGGTGTTTTCTTCAAAGAGTGACAAAGAAGGTCTGAAACTTAATTTTTAGTGTTTTCATCACTCTGTGGCTTGGCTTTTAAAGCATTTATACTTACGTACATCCCATCTGATATGTGAATGCACTGTTAATTAAAAAAAAAATAAAAAATATATATTTGCTAATGCTTGGATATAACTGACTTGAAATATAAAAGTAAGATTCATGTCAATAGTGGCTGTAGGAGAGAAATCAGAACTACTTTTTTTTCTTTTTTTTTTTTTCTATGACAAAATCTACTCTGTTTCCTTGTTTGAACAGAGGGCAAGTAATTCAGTGTTAGAAACGAACACCTTTTTAAGTAGAAAAGGTTTGACATCATGCTTTGCAGGATTTCAAATAATTTTCAGTAGTGAAATCCCAATCCCCTTTTCATGACTGGATAAGTCAGTGTAATGTACTGTACTGTACTGTACTATGTACTTTCCATAATTGTAATGCAGCACTTACTTTGAGGCATTCAGCAGTTAGGGCTGACGCTTGGTACTGGAAGCTACAGTGTTTTTTGGTGGGGAACTACATTTTAAAACTGAATTTTTCCTATTTCTGAATTTTTTATATCATTATCAGAAAACTCGTAGAAGGAACACAGACACATATGGATTGGTCTGCTCTAACAGGAGTACCAAATGAGTGTTGTAAATGTGCCTTGATCATTTGAGAATCACTTTGATTCAAGACCTCACAGAAGCTGTTAAAGTTACCCACGACCTTCTTCTTGTGGTGAGACAGTGGAAGACAAACCAGGAAAAATCTTCTTGAGTGAAAAAAGATGTGACACAAGATGAGTTGTTTGAGCCTTAATGAAGCACAACCCCATCCAGCATCTGTGAGAGACTTGGCTGGATTGGCAGAGGTTTGAGGGACTGACTCCAGTTGGTACAAAGAAGTGGTTCTGCGGAGCAGCAGAGCTGGTGTACACACAAGTTTTAGAAACAGCATAGATGTTTGAAATATAAAAAGGTGCCTGATTTTTAGCAAAGATTTCTGAGTATAAATGGAGATTCATTAAAATACATAACAGATCCTCAAGAAATCAATCATCAACAGAATCTAATGAAACAACTATTTTCCTAACCATTTTGGCATTGTTTGGAAATAGTCTAATAATCTTGCGTTTACTGCAATGACTCTTTGCAAGGGTTTTATTACTAGTATAGAAACCATTATTATTATAAAAGACATTTATAATTAACACTTTATGACAGAATGATTTAAGAGAATAATATTCATTGTAGCTAAGCAGCTGTGAAAACAAATAAAGTGGTAATGCTAATTAATTTATTGCATTAATGCAATTAATGTGAATTCAAAGAGCTGACAGAAAATAATACGTTAGTAGCTAATAGCAGATTTTTCAAAGAAGCGGGACACA
>VZTM01033463.1:50907-70907 GCA_013400555.1 Jacana jacana | reverse complement strand
ATAACTGTCCTCTTTTCTGTCTGAGTTCTTGCAGCATTAACGTAGGCGCTGTGGTCTTTACCCTCCCTCTGCATGGCCTGGTTGTGAGCAGGCTGGAACTCGCACACTGCCCTCAGGGCCACAGAGCTCCAAGTGTGTTGGGTCTGATATTTGAAATATAGAAATATTGTGAAATACAGCTTGCCTTGCATTTCCAGCTCACTTTTTTTTTTTTTTTTTTTCTTAATCCTGTAAAGATTTGTGCATTTTAAGTGTCATACTCGGTAAGTTCCAGGGACTATTTTGCTACAAAATGTGGTGCTACATAAGGACTTTATGTAGGTCATTTTCTTGGTAACAGCAGATGCTTTTGCACAAAGCATCTTTTACAGAAGTTCATCCATGAAGTTAATTGTATGTGCTGTTCATCATAAAGTATTTTGATAATAAAGATGCGTTAATATATTAATGAACACTATTGAAGCATAAATTTTGATTATATTAAGACCAGGAAAAAATACATCTGAAAGAAGTTTATAAGTTTTAGTTTCAAAGATTTTAGGACAAGTTCTGATGTAACATCATTGACTTTATTGGCATGACCATTTTTATTCTTTGGTTTAAATGAGGGGAAAATAAGTATTTCCAACATAAAAAGAATGTTTGACGGCTTGGCTTTTAAAAGCAAACAAATTTGCTTTTACTTTTAGGAATGAGATTTTAAATTCTGTTTTAGGCATTATCTCAATAAATGATCTAGAGTTTGAAAGATTAAAGAGAATTAAGGATGATGCATAGTGACCAAAAAGAAAAGTCATATACTAATCAACATTTTAAGTCGATGATCTACCTGCATAATCTGTCTTACAGGAAGGAAGAGGGAATTTTCCTTAGCCAAAATCTATATATGACTAAACTTTGAGTGAGTTAGAGGGTAATGCTTCTGTCCTGATAAATTAAAAGTGCATATTTTTAATGCTATCTTTTATCAAGAGGTGTTCAACAATTAAAAAAAATGCTTTCTATTACAAATGGCACACTATCACAATCTGTTCCATTAACATCCATGTGCAAAATTATAACTTTTGCAACTTTCTAGGGTTCTATGGTGAGCCTTGGCTTTGGGAACAATTGTGAAAAACGAAGCATTCTGGATCAGAGTTAATGTCTGTAAGTATCAGTCCATTAAAACCACAGGAATTTGAGTGAATTACATGATTGCATTCTGGTACGACTGTACAGTACCAACATCACAGTGGTAGTACAGGGGTCAAAAGCCAATTTCCAATGAGAACACTTTCTGTGGCAGATGTAGTAGCAGGTTATCTCTGCGCTGTGTTCATGTACCCTTTTCATTTTTTCTTCCTGTCTCTGCATGACGTCAGTTGTCCCGAGCTTCTTGCAGTTTATTGTTAGACTCAAATATGGGCTTCAGTGCTGATAGTGCTTAGAGAGAGTCAGCATCTCAAAGTAAGTCTGTTATGGGCTGGCTGTATATTCAACTAGCTGGGACAAAACCAGAACCCCTGAAGTTTTGAATTCTTTCTCAGCTGACGAGTCCGCTTCTGTTCTCAACCAGAGAGATTCATTTATACCAAGCATTCACCTCTCCCTCCCCTGCCATTTGTGGCAAGGTGGAAGCAAATGTCTAGCATACACATCCTTTCCCCTGCTGGATTCAGGTATAAAACTTTCTGACAAGGAATAGCAGTAAAGGGACCAAAGCTAGCTCTGAAGATGAACTTAAGGCCCTTGAAATCTGCACCATGCCAAGATAGCTTTATAATTTTTTTTTGTTTTAATTTAAACAAAAAAAACATAGGAGGATGGGATGCTGAGATCATCTGTCACACCATCTGTGGTTGCCTAGCAGAATTACTCCAGCCTTGAGCTGGAGGAGCTCCCATTTGCAGCTGAACTGCAGTTGGGGATTTTATTAATACATCTCTCATTTATATAGCACCTTTCACTCTCAGGGATCCCAAAGTACTTGTTAAAGGATGAAGTCGAGGACTGAAGATTGTTAGAGGAGAAGTGGCAAAATGCCCTCCCTCCTGACCAGTGGCCTCAAAACTTTCCACTAAAGAAAGCATTTATTGCTGAATTTGTTATTCTCTTTCATTTTTCTGAGGGTGGCTCAATGGGAGGTTGTGACCTTTGGGGTCTTGTGTAGCCATGAGCTCATTTGTTGCTCCAGAGACAATTGCAGATATGCTTGTTTTATTTCTATTGTAGGTATGACTGACACAATTTGTAAGCATCAGTTATAAAGCTTAATATATATATGTGTCTGTGTGTGTGTATATATATTTACAGTACAGAAAATAACAAGAAGAAGAAGCAACTGTGATCAGCTGGCATTCAGAAAAATTAAAAAAAACCCCAAGCAACCAGAAAACATCAGAGACATAAAACATGTGGAGTAATCAGTAGTTTTCAGTCAAATGGCATTTAAATGCTGCACTGATGCATAACCTGCCCTACTGTTCTGCGAGGTGGGAGGACAGGTGATATGTCAGCTGTGCTCTGCCATGTAACTACAGTATAAGGGCTGAGTTAATGACAGACACAAGAGTTTGGATGAATGTTAACATGCTGCTATTTCCATGCTGAGATGAAGTAGCAGGGCCTGGATTTATCATTAAAAGAGACCCAAGAGGCTCTCACTGAGCCAGCTGCTAGGGCCCTAAAACATATGTCGCACCCTTCAGCTGTTCATCAGTACAAAAGGCTTCCATCTCAAAGCACTTGACCTTGTTAGCCTCAGCAGTGTCAGTGGTATTTTCAACAGGGAGACAACAGATCAAGTATGAAGAAGAGAATCTCTTAAGGGAGATGTGTGCAGTCCCTGGAAAAACGACCACAGAAAGGTAGCCTGTGGATAGCGGCTGCTATTTCCAATGTCTGTGATTTGTAAAGCAGGTAGGCGGCTGCTGTTTTTCAAAACAGTGATGGATGAATGAAAAAGAAATAGCAAGAGAACAAAAATATGTCAGTGTCAAATAAATTAACTCACCAGATTCTGAGATTTCCAAGCTTCCTTTCCCCAATTTATCCTCCCCATCAGTCCTTATATTCTTACTAACTGCAAGGGAATTTCCTTGTGAGTAAGGACTGAGTGGGAAGTTCTGAAACCAGAGAGAATAATCGTAAGAATTAGGGTAACGTTATCACCCTGACATTTGCAGGTAATATTAAAATGATGGTCCTACTGTGAGAGTGCTGTAGCAGATGGGGTACTGCTGCACAGCACTTACGAAGAATACTGCATCCTCTCAGATGCACATGGGTTAGTTCTAGTATTCCCTACACCCTCTGCACTTCCCAAAAGCAGCCCAAAGCAGTGCTACTCAGATTTTTCCTCAATGGAAGGAGTCACCATTCTCCTTCAGGTGTGTCCATTAAGGCCCTCCATCACTATGATTTTGTGAGTGTGTAAAGGAATAGATTTCTATTTTCTATGTCTGTAAATAGAACTGTTATATTCATTTGCTAGTCTCATTCCATACCCCTACACATATAACACTAAACTTCAAAAATATCCAAAATGAAACACTCCACATTTTCCACATCTGTCCTGGAAGGAGGGAGGTAGAGAAAGGATACAGAGTATGAGAAGAAAAAAAATAGCCATGACAGATGTTAGTTAGGTTGCTTAACACTGTGCCAGAAGGCCCTCACATGCACTGCATATCATGTAACTGAGTTGGACCTTCATTGAAAATCAAACGATTGTAAAGTTAACTATTGGGGAGGGGGGCGGGGCTGGTTTTGCTTATCTTCTTCTTGTGGTCTTTGGGAATTGTGTTCTTTACCACTGAAAGGGTATAAAGTCAGGTGGTTTTCCCAGCAGCTGGAAAGGGAGCTATATGTAAGTGAGTGCTCTGTAAGGACTATGGGATGCGCACAGTTGCCCAGTTCAGCTCTGAAGGTAGGGCCCTATTATTGAGGAAAGATGGTCTGGGCTGCCACCAGCACGTCACATCCATCCAGGAAGTGCCAGTTGATGCAATGAGCATCTGATCCCTGTGAGAGCTGCATACTTCACATGGGAATTTGGAGGTGGGGGGTGGGGCTCTCCCTTCCAGGGTTCATGGAGCTGCAGTGCAGAGCTGCTGGGTGAAGGGAGGCTTGACCAGGACTTCTGCAAGTCACAAGCAAGTGAGCTGCAATGATTGTTGTGCTGAGCTGCATCTCTAAAGGCTGGGGGAAGAGAGGAGCAAGTGATTAATTGTCCCAAGGAAAAGGTCTGCAGAGTTTCCAGGTTGGATTTTTAGGGCTTGGAGGCTCTAAAGAAGGGACTCTCTAATGAAGTATCCCCTGCATGCTTTGCTCTTGCCTGCTGTGGCGTGTATGCTGCAAACGCCCGTGGGCTGGAGGCAAGCCAGGGCTAGGTGGAGGAGCACACCTGCCAGCGGTGAGGAATTGCCGCGCTGGCATGCCAGACTGCTGGAGCCCATGGAGGGCATGGACTCAGCCTCTAACTTTTCTTGGCTCTTGTATTGTGCTTTTCTTGTACACATCTCCTTTCTTGTGTGCACAAAGGGTTACTCAGGCCTGCTCAGTTACACCTGCATCTAATATAAGAAGGTGGTTGGTTCATCTGGTTAGGGTCAAAAGAATAGGAGATGCAGACAGCTGTTTCTAACTGGGCACAGCAGATTAGGTATGTAATACCTGGCTTGCTGAAAAGTTCTGTTGATTACTTGAGCAGAACTGTAGTTCAGCATCTTTGAGGGTGGGGCTGGAGTTATTTGGGAAGCAATGTTACAGTTTTCATTGTTTCCTAATGCACGATCATGTTATAATGATACTTGAAAAGAATGTGAACATTACTTTGATAGCTAATGCAGAAAGAAGATACAACAATTTTTGGTGGGATGATTTAATGTATCTTCTTTTTTTTTTTTCTTTGCATGCAGAAGTGATTTAATGATGTGTGAAGCCTGACAAGTAAATTTCCTTAATGGTTCTCACCACAATGAACATTGAAAATAGCTCTTTTTCATACAATACGACACATATTAGATAACAGCTGGTAACTGATAGTATGGAAGAGATCAATTATGCAAGCGGCAGAGCACCTGCATTACTCATTGACTTTTATCAAAGTTGTAAGTACTCAGTGCTTCAGAAGATGTTTCCAGTACCCTCCAGGATTGAGTTTACCAAGGAATTTATTCTTGAGCTGTAATTTAGTTATTATGTTAACGCCTCAATCTTTTGATGCAAAGTAGTTGCAGAGGGGAGCAAATTATCTTGAGTGAAGATCATTCTGCTAATGATTAAAATACTTCATGGCATCACTGTGAGTACTGTACAAGAAAGAACATATTGCATCCATAAACTACATCAGATATACATAGTGCAGCAGTAGTGTTCTTAGATCTAACATAACCATAGAATGGGTTAGGCTGGAAAAAACCTTTGAGCTCATCAAGTCCAGCTGTTAGCCTGGTGCTGCCAAGTCCACCAGTGAACCATGTCCCTGAGCACCACACCTATGGGTCTTTGTAATTCCTTCTGGTATGGTGATTCAGCCACTTCTCTGGGCAGCTGTTTCAATGCTTGTCAACCCTTTCAGTGACAAATTTTTTCCTAATATCCAGTGTAAACCTCTCCTGGCGCAAATTGAGGCTGTTTCCTCTTGTCCTACCACTTGTGACTTGGGAAAAGAGACCAACCCCTACTGTGCTACAGCCTCCTCTCAGTTAGTCATAGAGTGTGATAAGGTGTCACCTCAATCTCCTTTTCTCTAGAGTTAATGACCCCAGTTCCCTCAGCGGCTTCCCATAAGACTTTTGCTCTAGATGCCTCACCAGCTTCCTTGTACTTTGGACATGCTTCAGCACCCCAATGTCTTTGCTGTAGTGAGGACCCCCAAACTGACCACAGTATTTGAGGTGCGGCCTCACCAGTGCTGAGTACAGGGGGACAGAAAGTTTTTTTAAAAAATTGTATGAGAAAATTCAGGCCGCTAAAGCAGATCATCTTGAGAGCTGTCACTAACCATGTAGTGGGCAAACAGGGGATCAGGCCTAGTCAGCATGGGTTTATGAAAGGCAGGTCCTGCCTGACAAACCTGATCTCTTTCTATGATAAGATGATCTGATTGTTGGACGAGGGGAAGACAGTGGATATAATATATTTGGACCTTAGAAAAGCATTTGACCCTGTCCCCCACAGAATTCTCATAGAAAAGCTGGCTGCTCATGGCCTGGATGAGCATACAATCTGCTGGATCGAGCACTGGCTGGAAGGACGGTCCCAAAGAGTGGTGCTTAATGGAGTTAAATCCAGCTGGTGGCCGGTCACAAATGGTGTTCCTCAGGGCTCAGTACTGGGGCCATTCCTGTTTAATATCTTCGTTGATGATGTAGATAGGGATATANCACAAGAGAGATATCGAGGTGCTGGAGCAAGTAGAGGCCAGCAACGAAACTTGTAAAAGGCCTCAAGAATAAATCTTACGAGGAACGACTGAGGGAGCTGGGACTGTTTAGTTTGCAGAAGAGGAGGCTGAGGGGAGACCTCATCATTCTCTACAACTGCTTGAAAGGGCATTGTAGAGAGGTTGGTGCTGGTCTCTTCTCAAGGGCAACTAGTGATAGAATAAGAGGGAATGGCTGCAAGCTGCAGCAGGGCAGGGTTAGGCTTGACATTAGGAAAAAATTTTTCACAGAAAGAGTGGTCAGGCACTGGAATCAGCTGTCCAGGGAAGTGGTGGAATCACCATCCCTGACTGTGTTTAAGAGTAGATTGGATGTGGTGTTGAGGGATCTGGTGTAGGGGAGAACTTGTAGAGTAGGGCTGATGGTTGGACTTGATGATCCCAAGGGTCTCTTCCAACCTGAATGATTCTATGATTCTGTGATTCTAAAGCCACTTAGAATTACTGCTTCTAGTAATAAAGTCTGCCTGATTTTGCTGCTTGATTATGAAATGAAAATATTTTATGATTATAATTGTATCATTTTGTATTATAAGTAGTTGGAGAAATCTTGCCATATGGTATGTGTATGAAAGAAAGCCTCGAACTTCAGATTGGTATGGTTTTATATACTGGATATACTGGAAAGCAAATATTTAAGCTGGAGGGAAGGAAAGAGACAGGAGAAACAGGGATAAAATTTAAGAGAAGAACATGAGGCTGTACACAGTAACAAATATCTGCATTGAAACACAGCTATTTATATATAAAGAAGGATATATTTTTTATATAGTAGGGCTGATTAGGAAAAGGAAAAGTAGTGTCAGAAATGGTGAAGTGCTGATAATAAGCTGCTTCTACTGCTGGCACTGCCTCTTCAGAGCACAACTCTGGGGCCACTGCAACTCAGTTGTCTGGGGGATGCAATGAAAACTGCAATATGCATTTAACAGCTTTGTTAGTAATTTTTTTTATGATTGCAGGTTGGAATAAAATTGTCCTTGCTATGTAAGCATGTCAATAGAGCTTGCAAGCTTCTCTGGTGCTGCCCTTTGCAAGCTGTTGAGATGAGAATAAACTGAGGAACAGAAAATTAAAGGACTGAGGTAATGATAGGATGGGTGGTTGCGTTTGCCTTGAATGACCGTGGAAGGTGGGAAGGTAGCACTGCCCACCTGGGCCCCTGTGCTGGCCTGGCTATGGCACTCTTGTATGGGAAAAAGGAGGAAGGCCAGGGGAGACTGCACCCACACTGTGGCTATAGGTCCAGCTTGGGCGCGTAAGTGCACACTCCGTATTAGGCTTTGCTGTCCCCATTCTGTGGGACTGCTTTCTGCCAGGTTTGCTGCAGCTCTGGTGTCTTAAATTAACCCCAGCAGAGTTTGTTTGGCCCTAAAAGTCAAGAAGAGCTTATAGCGAATCTTGCTTTGGTACATGCCAAAAGAAAGGGCCTCTGCTAGCTCTTCTCCTTGACAGGGTAAGAGCATCTGCCCTATACTGTGGCTGCAAGCCTATGTGTCACCATGCCCTATTGTCAGTCTCTCAGGTGTCTCAGAGAGAGACAAACCACTCTTCTTCAAGAAGGATGAGAAGAGCATGCTTCAGCTTTATGGGAAAATAAGAGGAAAACAATATCCTTCATGTGCAGCTGGTGTCAGAAGTCTGTGCGCTGACAGCCAGGGCAAGCACCTTGCCACTGCTAGGTATGCCATGTTCTTTTCTTTCTTCTGCATGCTGTATGAGTGGGAAGGGGAAGAGGGAGGCTTCTGTGTTCTAGAAACCTGCCTGTGGGTGCCATGAAATTGAAATTAAATTGACAGGCTCCTATTTTCCTGTTTCCCAGCTGAAGAGTAAAAACATTGACCTACCTGTGGGAGATAAGTGTCTATTTAAGGTACCTCTGGGAGATCTTGGATATTAGACCCTGAACATTTGGCTATTTTTTTTCTTATTTAGTCTCTAATAGAAGAATATAAGTGGTGGAGAAAACAGAAATATTCTTATTCTGCTTGAATAACCTCTCGGTCCATCTCACTTCTCATTACAGGATCTTGAATTCATTACAGTTAATACAGGCAGTTTTAACACATTACAGCTTAAAACCAAAACTCCTATCCATGTATTCTTTTCTCCTTTAGAAAGTGTCCTACAGTCTGTAGACAGACTGGGATAATACTTTGCAGCTCTTGAAAGTGACCAGTGCTGTATCCTCAGTTGCTCCTTGTTATTGCGAACTTCTCTATGTCCTTATACCCCATCAAAAAAAAATCACTATTTGCTTGGTTACTCCTTCCACCTGCCTGACATCATACACACATATGAGATGCTTTCATTTTTAAAGAATTTTACTACTTATTGCCTGCATTCCTTTTGGTCCTTACTTACCATATTTGGGGCTGGAGGCTCACTGCAATTTCTTGCCCAGAGCAGAGGACCTACTGGGATGCTACTTAGATCTGCAAGCCCTCTAGGAGCAGTGGCCTTTAGCTGTGCCCCCATTTATTATATCAAACAAGGAGTTTAACTGGCACATTTGGCTGGCTTTGGTATGCCTCTGTGTTGAGGCAGCATTGCCACCTCTTTGTGATGGCAAAGCTGTTGTGGTACGAGTAGGTTCTGCTGAACCAAGCAATTTTACCTGTAAATACATGCAAATAAACTCTCATACTTTCAGTCAGTGTTAGGTTGGTTGTTAGAATAGATGATCTCTGCAGTCACTTCCAACCTAGACAATGTTATGATTCTGTGAATCTTTCTTCATCCTGTATGGCATAGTACTTATTCTGTTATTCTCTTAAAATAACTTTCTGCCAGACATTTGGTTCACAAGTGGATGAAAACCTTAAGACTTAAAACTTTCCTTCATTTTCTGACTTCTTAATTCTTGTGTGCATTTTGTCAAACCCCCCTCTTTTTTTCTTGGCTCCTACATGCTGACACAGCACCAGTTTTCTTGTCTTCTTCTATGAACTCAGCTGTTCAGCCGTGCTGTTATTCACTGTTTTCTTTTAATCAGGTATTCTTGTTAACCTCTTTATCCTTTCAAAGTTGCAGATTGTGATTGACATGTGGTATTAATTAAGGCATATAATTTATGACATTGGAGCTTGAAATTAATAAGTGACAATACAATTACATGGTTTGCCTAATTGTCCTTCAATAATATAAAGATTGACACTTACTGCAGCATTCAAAGTTAAAAGCTCTGGAACAGACAGTACAGATGAATGTAATCACCAATGAATCTGAAGTAAACAGATCCATTGTAAGGGACAGGCTGTTGGGAAAATACTTCTGTTGTGACCTTGTTTTATTAAATATATGAATTTATATCAATCTCAGAATTAAATTCAAAGTGTAATTTTTCCATTATTTTTAATAACTTGCTTTTCCATGGTGTTTATTGATGTCTCCTTTTCAAATCTTTACACCCAGCTGGCAAAGTGCCAGCATCACCAACAGTAATGTTTCTTCCCCTTGATCTTATCCACACCACTGAGATTTTCTTTACATCTCTTTATAGTTATCGAAAGGTTGCCGGTTTACTACGTTACAGGAACATCAAATAGCTGTTAATCACGTGGGTTATGGTCCCATAATTGTGGGAGAATGTGAGAAGTGATGTTTGTGCAAGCACTGCTAGCAGGCTTGGGACTTTGAAACTTAATTTCAGAAGGCATCCTTGTTTTTAACCACAAGCCATTGTAATCTGCTCCCCAGACTCTATGCTACTGCCCATAAAATTTTGACTAATTTTTGTCAAAAGAAAAATCTAAACACAAGCTGTACTTAGGCAAGAAATTCGTGATTTTCTGTTTGAAATCCCTGCACCTTTGTCTAAAAGAAATTCTTAGCTTTGTGTTATTTCAAAGAGACTGGAGGCCCGCAGTAAATACTTCCATTGTAGACTTTTAAAGGTTAATTCCTAGAGGTAAGAGCATTAAGAATATAAAGACTACTTCAGTCAGAATATAAAGACTACTTCAGTCAGAATGTCCTGACAGAACTGTTCTTGTTAAACAAAATCCTATTATTGGAATTTTAGTTTACTGCTAAATGTAAGGAAAAGTATTGCAAAGGATGAAAAAACTTCCCCAAAATTTTAGTTAAACTATTAATATATCTTGAACTAGAGCGCTTGCAGCAACTTGCTTCAAGATCTGTTGAGAGCAGGCCCTTTAAGAGGGAGTTACTGAAAGGGCACACATGCAAATAAGTGGAAGTAAGCGAAACGAAGTATAGTGAAGGCGAAACAAAGTGTGGGAAACAGCAAATGACACAAATGTTGTAGCCAATCATGGGGCAACTTTAAGCCTGTGGAAAGTGCGTGGAAAGCTCATGGACAATACCCCTCTCCCTATCCGAAATGTAGTGCTTAGCGAATGAGGACCTGTAACTGTAGAACGATTGTATGGGTGCACTTCCTGATGTGTGCTTCCTGGGAGTGCTTCCTGTGTGCTTCCTGAGGAGGGGCTTCCGGATTCGGGTGCCTGCTGGAATGGCTTCCTGATTGATGGCGTCGGGCTCGACTGCTCCTGGCCGCGGCAAAGATCCATCAAGATCCAATACGTTGATGAATCTGGACTTGAAAGTCCTGAAAAAACCCCATAGATTGAAAATTTTACTCTGTATATCTACCTCTTCTACCATAATCTTCCACTGTAGAGTGGTATAGCACAAAATAGAAATATCTCACATGTGAATCTGTGCAAACTCTGGGGCTCAGTTAGTGGAATAAATTGGTGGCGATGGGCTGAGCTGTGCTGCCCACACTTTTAACTGTAGCTGGTTAATAAAATGGGAAAAAGTTGTAGCTGATTCCATGCTCTTGTAATTGCCGGGCTGCAGCACCGAGATCTTGAGTTTGGGACGACACAGTCTTCTACCACCACAGCTCTGGTTTCCTGTGGAAGGCCCACACTCATGGGATAACTGTCTTCTTGCAAAGCAGGAATATGGGTCAGTCGTACCTCAGCCCCTCAAAAATGGTGCCATGCCCTTAAAACTGTGATTCCTTGAAATAAGTTGGAAATGTGGAAAAGCTTGTTATCCACTGGTTTTGGATCATTGGAATTTACCTTTTAGATCTATTCCCTGCAGATAAACAAACAAAACCTCAGAGTCTTGCTCAATCACAAACCTTGATATTTAAGGAAAACATTAAACATTGATTGATTTAAAAGCCAATAACCTCTGTGAGATGCTAAGAAACAAGATTATGGAACAGAAGAATACTGTTCCCTGTGGTGGCATTCTTCTATTTTGTGTTGTATTATAATTTTGAATTAATTTTAAGAACTTGATTTTCAAAAGCCCTTTTTATGTATTTTTGTGTTAGTGATTTGACACAGCACTCAAGGAGAGGTCTGACTAGTAGCATGATTTGGAAAACCAGTCTGAATTACCAGGTGAAAATGGCGTGGAGATAGCAGGGTGTATTGTTAAATTTACTGAAATCTCTCTTCCTAATAATAGTTTAGTATACATGATATGATGCATTGTAGGTGCCTGGTGACTTCTTCCATAGCACTGGCACATGGGACATCACATAATCTGCCATGTTTCAAAAATCTCAAATATTCTTATAGTTTAAAAAGTCATATATGGAGTTATGGGTAGGGCTTCATGGTTTTTTAAGTTTATTTTTAAGAATGCTGGTATTTGCTTTTGAAGCCCAGCAGTGGCAACCAAAGGAAAATAAGAGCAAATTGCCAAACAAATAACTGCAGAACAATCATTCTAAAAACATAGAAGTCCTACAAATAAAAAAACAGTATAGCTTTAACCAAATCTCTTAGTGATATTTGTTTTCCTTCTTCTTTTCTTGGGTGGGAGGATGTCAGGAAAGTGAGCCAAGTGTAAGTGGAAAAAGAATTTTTGCAGAATTCAGCATGCCCTAATATTTATTCATCATATAATTCTGCTCTGGACCAGGAGCCACACAGCGGGTAATTGTAGTGTTCAGAGTTTGAACTGGAGACAGGGCACAGTTGAGCTGCCTGTGAATAACACTGCACATCTCAATAAATAATTCTTGATTTCATTGTCATTTCATTGCAGTGGTTAAGGAAGGGTGACTTGGTTAAAACAAATGCAGATCGATTTGTCAAGCAACATGCTTCAACCTTGGGTGCCTATGCATTATGATCAATAATGTTTACCGTCTTTCTCCGTCCCCTCAAAGAGAATGTGCCTCCAGTTGAAGGGAATGCGATTTTCTTCTGCTGGTGACATGCTCTAACTGTGGAAGCTCTTTTCTGGGAAGTCTTTTTGTTCGATGTCGGCACAGAAATAAGAATCATCAGACATGCAAGATGTGAATGATCATGTGCATAGACATCCCCCCCGCCTTTTTTTTTTTGATAATAGAAAGAGCAGAGATCGATAAAGCTCAGAAGACTCAGAAGAAGAAGGTAACAGCTGTAAGCAGCCTTGTACTGGGGCTGTAATCCTGATGAATAATGTTGCTGTCATAACAGCAGGGATAATTTAATGCTGACACTTAGCAGCATGATAAATAGCTTGTCAGACATAGGCAGTGACAGAGTCAAGTGAAACTGCCCATGACAAGTTCTGAAATATTAATCTTCTACTAGACTGTGACTGTGCTGAAGGGGCAGCAGCGTACAGGAGGCTGGAAAGGGAGACACTTTGTAATATAAACAAATGTACTTTAGGACAAAATGATTTTATTGTGTTGAGGTATTTCCCTCTACAAGGGCTACTATTTATACTATTTCTGTATAGTACTTTGAACATGCATGCTTTGCAATGGTACATTGTATTTTTCTAGCATATAGCCTGACATAATTTTTCTGAAATATTGACTTTTTACTCATAAAAGGCTTTTTTTGTTTTAGAAGCTTTTGGAGGGAGAAGCATTAAATGCAAGTTCATTTCTTTGCTTTTGTTTTCCAGCCCATCTACCCTTCTTTCAAGGATTTTTCCAGTTTACCTAGGATCTTTATTGGGAATGTCACATAAGCAGTGTGGCAGAGTTCGCTATGCCAAACACCAATTGATTTATGAACTGCTTCTCCATTAGAGATGACCTAGAGTGATGGTGGATGTAACAGGCACTAGATATTCAAAGCAGACTCTTTGTTTAGGTGTAATTTACTTAATAAAGTACTATGCTATTTTGAACTTCAGGGAGATTGAGTGGTCCATGCACTACTCTGAGAATTATGTATCAGACACTCTTGCATCCCTTTTGAATGCTATTTTGATTACCAAGACTCCTTAAGACAGGCAGATGTTCTGCCTTCATTTAAGATCAGGGCTGAAATCAATAAAATCTGAGCAAGCTATCATGGACATGCAGTTAATGAAGACAATAGTTGCGTACAGCAGATTGAGTAATAAAGCTTGAGATATTTGGCATCAGCTTAGAGGGGTGCATTTCACTCTGGTGCCACGTCAATACTAGCAATGGTCTGGGTGAAGCAGTAGAGAGAAATATCTTCTGAAGTGTATCAGTTTGCCAGAATAGTAATCATATGCCTACGATTACAATCGAAAATGTGATTGATGCTTTTAGAAAAATACAGGGCTTTGCATTGTCATCTTTAAGTTAATAGTACTCTTAACTTCAGTCTTGGAGAGAGTTTAAATCAAGCTGTCAATGAAGCATTGGCTCAAGGTCTTATATATTCATAGGTACAGTGTGGATGGAGTGAGACGGAAGCATGTTTGGTTTCACAGCCAGGACAGTACGTAAGAGTCTCTGTATCTACCTGAGAACTTATTACCTTATTGAAGGCAATATCAGCATTGAAGAAAAGTTCCTGAATGAGGTCTGAGGTTGCTGAAGGAATGATGATATTTTCAGCTGTTTCATTCTCCAGAGCATGTGTTGGTCAAAGTACAAAGTCATGCTGTGCTGAAATCCCAAAGTACAGTTACATGAAAGACCACTGGTAGTTTGCAGAATCACAGAATGCTATGGGGTTGGAAGGGACCTCTGGAGACCATCTAGTAGAACCTGCCTGCCAAAGCAGGTCCTCCTAGAGCAGATGGCACAGGAACTTGTCCAGGTGGGTTCTGAATGTCTCCAGAGATAGAGACGCCACTACCTCTCTAGGCCGTTTGTTGAACGGCAAGGTGAAGTCTATAAAGAGTTAGAATTACAGTTGTTAGTATAATAACCGCTTCTTTGAGTTCAAGGAAATATGATAAATACAGATTAGACCATAGCAGACTTCAGAGCAAGTCAAATGAAAGGGGATTTTACCTTAGAGCAAAAAGGCCCAGGCTTCAACCCTGTTTAGGAAAGCAGGAAATTATGTTCTGGTTCTAAAACCAGCATAGTATGCTTACTTCAGCAGCATAGTGACCTTGGTCTATTTCATTTATTAATTGTTTTAATGCAGAAATCACTATACTTGTTGCTGAAGCTCCAAGTGCAAGCATCAGTAGGTTACTGAAAGCGAAATCATGTTATCAGCAATTGTTTTTCAGTCAGTTCTTTCTAAAGTGGCACGCGCAATGGACTGGCCAGGCCAAACAGAATTGTTTGACCCATTTTCCATAGGAAGTTACTTTTAACTTTCAGGGTTTGGGAAATACAGCTCTCTTGGTACCTATATTTTTTTGAATGTAGTATATATACTATGTATGTATAATATCATAATTATTTTGCGCCTTAGAGTCTGACTCAGCCTTTTGGTGTTGATATGTGGTTCACTTGTCTAGGTAAGATATATTCTGAAACTTTCACAGCAGTTTACTTGTGCTTGCCGTTTATGAAATTGGTGGTATCTCCAGTGGTGAAAAAAGTGGACTGTTTAGGTGTCAGCTCCAGTATGAAGAGGAAGTTAGTTATATTCAGCGATCGCTGTTATAAAAGCAGGGTGATGTGCCTTACTTCTTGATTTTTAAAGCAAATCATCTTTCTGTTTAAATTTCACAGATGTACAAAACTGGTTCAGTAAAAATGTTAAAGATTCCAAGAGAAGCTTAAAATTTTACTAACCCCCCCCCCAAAATATAGAGTTAACTTTTTACTCTTATGAGATATCATGTTTTCTATGTGTAATGTACATAATGTAGTCAATTAATGAATGTTTTCTGTCACTTTTTTTAATCTGAAACTTTTTTTTAAAAATCTGAAACTTTATTCTAAATCTTGCTGTGTTGAGTTTTGGGATTTCTGTTTTTAAATATCAAATGTATTGAAAGAAAAAAAAATCAAACTGGTTTGATTTTTTCTGGCATAGAAACCAGCTGTTTGTAAGAAACATTGTTCAATTTGTTAACTATAATAGTAGCACTTCAAAATCAGGTGTAACATAAACAATGAGAGGTTTGGTTGTGTGTTTTTTTTTCTGAAAGGAAAAGAGAGGGAAATTAGCAGAGTAACTAGAGTAAGTTCCTTAGTGACAACATTCTGGCAAATATACCAAACCTAGGACAATTATTTACGTTGTGTTACCATAGTAGAGGTACTTGCCATCTGAGACCTAGTCAGCCACCGAAATTCCTCTGCTCTCCTCCTCCAGGTGGTAACACAGGCAAAATTGTGGAAAAATTAATTAGAACTTAGAATCTTTTCTGTTTCTATTTTGGGGAGCACATTTCCTATTCAGATTATAAGGTAAGCCTGATGTGGTAAAAAGAATTATTTTCCCAGAAAAACTGAAGTGTTTTTTATTCTGCACTAACAAAAGGATAGGGACAAAAAGGCCAAAGATTAGCATATTCATGTAGGAATGTAGGATGTGAGGCAATGACATTTGCATTTCTTCTTTGCTCTAATTATCCAACTACAGGAAATAGTTGTCTCTTCTTGACCAATTATATACCACTAATTTATGTTCCCTTTTGACCAATAATTCCATCTTTAACACAAGAAACCTCTCAGACAGAAGTTTTTGAAAGCAAGCAGGTTTCTGTGAAGGGGTCTGACTTTGAGGAAGAGAGTTCCTCACTAGTTCAGTTAAGCAGGAAATAAGTAATTGCATGTTATGCATATTTAATAAAGCAAGTTTTCAGATCTTTTTGTCTACCAAGATATTATTCAGTTAAAAACTGATTTGTTGAAACTTACTGGAACTAAAGGGAAGAGAAATTGATATAATGAAATTATAATTTTAATGATGCATGAGAAATTCATAACAGGGATGACATCTAAATGTATGAAAAGTGAGCTCTCTTCAAACCTAGCAAATATACTGATAGTTGGATCTACATGAAGGTTGTATACTACTTCAGCTGAAGTCTGTGTCATTTGATACAGCTGCCTAGAGGACAGAAATTGTATGTAGACAAAAACCTCTGGAACATTGCATTTGCAAATATTTTTCTCTTGATTTTTTTAGAGGCTTAGATTCACAAAAGACTTTGTGTTAGTATTGTTGTCCAGTACTAACTCTTACTAGGAAATCTGCCAGTCCTTGAGGGATCCTAGCTCCCTACTCCTGTCATCAGGGACAGGGAGCAGAATGAAGCCTGCATAATGGAAGAGGAAATGGTTAGATATCTCTGCTAAACCACGTAAACACACACAAGTCTATAGGATGGGAAGGAATCCACCCAAGGGTACTGAGGGAACTGGCAGAAGTGCTCACCAAGTCACTTTCCATCATGTATCAGCAGTCCTGGCTCACCAGGGAGGTCCCAGATGGTTAACAAATGTGACACCCATCTACAAGAAGGGCTGCAAGGAGGATCTGGGTAACTACAAGCATGCCAGTTTGACCTCAGTGCCTGGGAAGGTTATGGAGCACATCATGTTGAGTGCCTTCACATGACACATACAGGACAACCAGGTGATCAGGCCCAGTCAGTATGGATTTATGAAAGGCAGGTCCTGCTTTACAAACCTGATCTCCTTCTATGACAAGGTTAACCACAAGTGGATGAGGGAAAGGCTGTGGATGTTGTCTACTTAGATTTTAGTAAAGTATTTGACATAATTTCCCACAACGATCTCCTGCAGAAACTGGATGCTAATGGTTTGGATAGGTGTACTCGTTGCTGGGTGAAAATACTGGCTGGATGCTGCACCCAAAAAGTTGCGGTGATTAAGTCTGGTTGATGGTCAGTCACGGGCCATGTTGCCCAGGTGTCAGTATCGGGGTGAGTTCTGTATAATATCTTTATCAGTGCTTCGGATGAGAGGATTGAGTGGACCCTCAGTAAGTTTGCAGATGACACCAAGCTGGGTGGGAGTGCTAATCTGCTTGAGGGTAGGAAGGCTCTATAGAGGGATGTGGTAAGGTAGCAATAGAATGTCTTTAAACAAAACACACACACAAAAATATTATATCGTTTCTGTCTAGTATTGATTCTGTTGGAAAGTTATAAAAAATTCTAAGTCATCACAAATGTTATTAAAAACCCACAACAAATTAGAATGACTACATGAAGAAGCTATTTATTAATACAGAAAAATTGCCATGGTTTATATTTAAACATCGTAAAAATCTATTTCTGTGAATGTGTGTCATCTGGTCTCTTGGATGATCCCAGTTGAAAATAGAATTTTCTTTTTGGCATCAGTCAAAACTGCACATTCGTTAACTAATTAAAAAAAAAAGGAAAAAAAATCCATATTGCCAACATTGTGGCATTTCCCAGTGAAAGAAAACCAGCAGTATATCCCTTTTAGCATTACTTTATGGCTATTCCAATGATAGTGGTAGTTTTGCTTAGTGGAGCTCATTTATCTTTGTGTACTCCGGTACGTTATGGGGATAGATGTGTAATATTCTGGAACTATACAGCTGTCAACTTCCTGGGCTTTTCTTTGTAAACAACTTGATTAAATGAAATGTCATTAGGGACACTTTTGCTGGGCTTTTGCTTTCTTGTAAGAGTTGATAAGTTTGTTGGCAATTTCTCTTCTGGGTTTCCCCCCCGAAATGGTAGCTTCAGAAAAATATGTGCTATGGCATTTTGTATAACAGGAAATAAATAATAAAACTGAGAAGAGCTATTTAATTAGGGTGAGCCACACCTGTTACCTGTTATCTGCATCTTTTCAGCTTTGCATTAAAATGTTAATTGAGCACAGCTGCAAGATGGGCCCAGTCCTCTTCGTTTGGAGCATCCTTGACACTAATGTGAATTAATACAGTTCACCTAGGAAAGCAGAACTGACATTCCCACCTACACACCGTTCTTTTTCCACCATGGATGGGGGAACTGGACTTTTATCATAATGGCAATAGTACAATTTGTAACATTTTGGTTTTAATTTTTTTTTAATCTGTGTGTACGTTTTTAACTTTTACTATTACGTGAGCATGATAAAACAATAAACTGCACATTTCAGAATTCAAGAGATTATTATAAATACACGAGGGCTGAGCAGGAACTGAGCTAACATGGAGAGAGTACACCTGAGCAGTTTCCTCCCATATACTTTCCTTCCCTTCTCCATGCTGCTCTGGGTAGGAACTCCTAGGAAAGAGAGGGACCACTTAGCTAACCACCAAGGAAAGGAAAGTCTTCCTCCGCAGTTGATGATCAGATGGCTAGACCTGGGAGGCTTCTCTTCATTTCAACTGAAGTCTGCTCCTTTTCTGATAACAAGTCCCTTGTGTCCCTTGTTGATTGCATCCCTGCACCCACTTGCCCCAAGTGCTGAACAGTCTGCTGTCCCAGCAGTTATCCCTGGGGAGGGGGTCACAGCAACAGCCTATTCAACATTTTTGTTGAAAGAATTGTACTTTTATAAGATGTTGTGAGGAAAAAAAAATTAGTAATAAAAGTGCTAAGATGTAGCACATAAAACACACAAATGTAACTTCATTTAACTTTTGTGCAAATGACTTTTGCTTTTTAAATATAAGACTAAATATCACTTGTGATAGACCACCGTATAGAAGAGAAGCTGTGTGCATGCCTTTGTTTCTCCCTCCCTCCTTTTCTCTTCCCTAAGTAGAATTGCAGCTGGTGTGGACATCATCTCGCCGTTGTCTTCAAAGAATGCTGGGAAAAGGCATAGATGGTAGTTATAAGGTAACAAATTTTCAGTTGGTTCATGTTGAAATGATTTGACAAGGACAGCACATTTGTCCCTGGTTAGAAAGATTGGAAACCGTGTATAGAAACATAAATTGATTTGATTTCCAGCTTCCTTATCTTAAAATGTTCAGAAATAGGAAAGTTTTTATGATTTATTACTTGAAAGAGATTTTTCAGGAGATTTTGATGTTCTCAGAGATATCTATTGAAAATACCATCAAAGTTTACCTAACAAAGAGCAAACCCTCCACAACGTGAAGGCACTCAATCTAATGAAAGTCTTGAAAGTCACAGGTGAGGCATAAGGAAAATTAGCAGCTCATCAGCTGGTGCAAGGGCTGTTTAGGAATGAGGGCTGGCCAGGTGGTGAGTCTGATGAAGTCTGTGTGAAGAGATGAGTGGAAGGAACTACTTGTTTTTTCTCCCTCAGTTCTGTATCCTTGGACAAAGAAGGTATGCTATTTGAATGTGATGTCAGTTCTTTGCTGTCTTCTATGTGGTCAAATTACCGTATGGTCATTGCAACATCAGGAAAATTAAGATCTCTGTTATGCTGTGGCTGGCTTGGAAAAAATGATGTGTTACAGGAGGCTGATTGTGTCCTGGAGCTGTTGTCACC
>VZTM01033463.1:33407-45907 GCA_013400555.1 Jacana jacana | reverse complement strand
AACAAGTGGCTGTGATCATCTGTGTAGTGATGTCTGCAAAACTTCGTATGTTGTGAAAATATTGTTTTGCTACTATTGTTATGGTGTACCATAATGTTTTTGTTTTTTTTTTCTTTTTTTCTTTTTTTTTTTTTCTGGTAGTGAAGAGACGGATGGAGTAAAAGGAATGTTCATCTATTTATAATTCTTTTGGAAAGGTTTTCTGTGTTTTTTATAAACAACATTTCCAAGATAAAAGATCAATATTTGCCTTCATGACTAAATTAGAAGCTATGGATCCATCTATTTCAAAAAGCTGTCATGACTTTTCTTGAAAAGTTCCTATATTAGGACATAAAAGATGTGGAGCATTATCTGTCCTGCAGGGCACTTATCTGCTCTTAACTATTGACAATATGTTAATGAATAAAAAAAATGTTGGGGCATTTTTTAATATATATTTTGTGTCTTTACTGCCATATCCTAGTCAATACCAAAGCAGTATATTTTTTCTATAGAAGAAACAAAAATTCTTGTTAATACAAAGCTTAGAGTGAGGTCTTCAGAGTGACTCCCTGCGTTAAAGGGGAGAAGTAGTCTTTGTGATGACAGTAAGTCTGGAAAGGAGTCTATAAGATACTGCTGCACTTAAAACTATGATTTCCCCTGGCATATTTACCTTCCTTAAATTTATCTTACATATTTTACTGGCATGATAACTGGAGAAGAAAGTCTTGTTAAAAATCTTTAACTTTTGTATCTTTGATTGCCCCTGTCTGTACTCCTCTTATAATACCTCCTCTTTGATGCTGTGCACGTACACACAACATAGAAAAAGCAGTGTTTTTTAAGTCCTATATTTTCTAGTAATTTTTGTAGAAATTGTGACAAATGAACAAAAGGCTTAATTGGGTTTTTGTTGGATGGAGTAGTGGTGGTGGTGTTTTGGGGGTTTATCTGTTTTCTTTTTTTTCTGTGATCTGTAGTGAACTCTTCTGTGAGCTGTGTTTATTGTTTTTCTGTTGCAAATTCTTTGCAAATATTTTGATACAGCTAGAGAAGAAAAGAATAGAAATCTTAGCTGATTTACAGAAGTCTCCTTCTCCATATGTGTCTGATAGAGAGACAGCTTCTTGGGGGTTGATTATAAAAAAATCTTAATTTTGAAATGTGCCCCTTGGATGGATGTCTGTGAAAATTGCTGGCTGAATGGGTTTGATGATGCAAGGTTGTGATGCTGATTGAAAAATGCTTTCTTCCCAAACAGCTGCTTCCACCTCCATGCCAGATAATTACAAAGTGAGAGCCTCATAGAGAAGCCTGTAGTTGAAGTATTGGTCTAGGGGTGCTAATGCAACCATTGCTACTGTAATATTTGTTAAAAATTCTAAGGCAGTAGTGATGTTTTTCATCACGTACATTCACTTCATCTCTAGAGATAGCTTTGCTGCTATTATCCCTTACGCTTGTTGGGCTGGCTTCTGGGGGTCTGTCTAGCTCAAGTGAAGACACTGGTGAAAGCACCAGGTGTCCAGGATGTTTGGATGTGTTCCTGATGAGCTTAGCTCTACCTTGCACCTGTGCCAAAGATCCAGTTGCTCCTGCACTTCCATTGCGTTCCTGATGAGAGGACCATGAAGAGTCACAGTGAAGAGTTTCTCTGAAGTGCCATGCATTTTCTGTGTGCAAGAGGAATGGTTTGTCACCAAAACGAAGATTACAGTATTAGAAAGTCTCTGGGAATTCTTGCTTAATGGTAGTGAGGTGATCTGGAAACCTTGCCATTCAGTGCCCTGTCAGGTTGATAGGCAGGCCCATAGGAGGTAGGGTCATTCAAGATTTCAGAAGAAACTCCTGTCTGATATTCTACCAGCAGATCTCTTACGTACACTTCCTCTTTCTAGCTACCTTGGACAGACATTGCTTCCACAAAGTCCCATTGACTTTGGTATTTTGCACTGGAGGAAAGCTCCATTTTGCTGCTGAGGTGTGCAGTTACGACTGAAAGGTCAATGCTGAGATGTAATGGAAAGGGCTGAGGCTTCAAGGAAGCCACAAACAGAGAAATATACTCAGATTTCTAAATATAAGGAAGAATCTTTATTCCTCTGACCTACAGAGCCTGACTCTCTTTGAAGGCCACCATTGATCGCAGTGGTAATACAATAGCAGGTTGCTCTCTGGAAAAAGAAATGCATATTAATGTGTACTGTAACATCAGTTCTAAGTTCTGTGCTATAGAATCAAGTCTTCTTCGACGGTTGGCTACTTTGAACTATGTGTTTCTCCTGCAGTAATCCTCATGGATTTCCCGTGGAGCTTCAGAACTGATGGCATGGTATGGTCTATGCATGTGATAGGTGGCAAAAATGTATAAAACATCCTTTTATATTTTAAAAACCTGAACTCGACAAAAATACATTTCATACAATTCCTGGAGGATTACTCAAAGCCTGGCAGAAAGAAAATGTAATAGCCTTATCTACATATGCTTTAAGCTATCCATCCAATTAATCGGGGTGGGGTTTTCTATATATTATGTTCTGAAGAGTCCTGAACCAAATCACCATGTGATATTGCTTCAGACACGATAATTTTGTACCACTGAAGCAAAGCAAACTGTAAATTGCACAATAAGGAATAAAACCATAATTGCTGCTTTCATTTATTCATACCATATTAATGCAATATAATTATCTGACAGGCAGGATTTTATGAATACTCGACAGAAAGCCACTGAATGCTTGTTCCAGTGAACACATAAAATCTAATACCGCTTTAGAAGTAACAAAATGTGATTTGCTGCTTTAAAGTGACAAATGCCTTTGAACTTTATAATTGGAAATAATGTATTTTGGCACCTTGCAAAAGGCTCTTTAGAGTACTAGTGTTTGGAAATATGTCAAAGTGGACAGAAGTGCCAATGGGATACCCTAGACACTGTTATGGAGATTTTTGCCATGCATCTGTGTTGGTCAACATATTACCATGTGGATTCTGGCCTCTTAAAATTCCTGAAGCACTGGGGTGCTAAATAAAGATTCAGACTTGTATTATATAAAAATCATGAAAGACTGAGTTATTTTGGATGCACGGTGAAACACAAAAGTCAAGATATTTTGGAAGAGTATCCAAGATTAGAAAAAAATATTATGTCCTGTTCTTGGAAATTTTATATCCATTACTGAAAAGGATTAAAGTTCTTTATGTGTTATATGTTTAATCTTGTTTATATTGTTATAATCTTTTATGTGACTCTGTTGGAAGTGAGGCAGAAAGTAGCCACACACTCAAACCTTATTTACCAGCAAAATACCTTCTGTTTCTCCTATAATCAAATATGCAAATCAATGTTAAAAAATTAGTACCCTAGGAAAAAAAACAAAACAAAACACCCTGAGAGTATGGTAGAATCTGATATTCTTTAAATAAAAATCACATGCCAAAAGTGTACAACAAGATGCAAAACATTGAGGTTAACTGTCTCTGTAAAAGAAAAGAAATTATCATCTGTAAACCAGGTTTAATATAAGCTAAATCCATTTTCTGTTAGAGAGCAGCCATGTACTAGAAGGGTCAGGAAGCTCATTTTCCTCAAGTCTCAGCCTATAATGCAAGTGCAAGTGCAACATACCTAAATAAACATCCACAATAATTTTTGCATAAATGTAGAGCGACATGAGAATTGAGATGCAATTATTTAGCATTTGCGGAGGAAGGAGATGGTTTATTTGGTATGTCAAGGACGGAGTCCCTTGAGAGAGAGAAACTATTCACTGAAATGTCTAAACTTTTACAATATATTGGTACAGCAGCAGCGTTAAACAGGTAGTTGTTATAGCCATCACGTGTGCAGTTTTTGCTATTTCTAATCAACATTTTTTAGGGTGTTTGGGTTATGATAACAGAGAACAAATATTCATAGTAAATGATAAAATAGATATTGTGATTTCATTAAGGGAATTGATTAGGCAATACTATGGATTTAGTATGCCTTCAGAGTTAACTGAAGCTGGAATTTTACAATGCCTAGGGTGTTGTAGTTTATCAATAAAGTACCAGTTAGCAAGGAAAAGAAATACTGCTTTTCTTAATATTAGCCTCTCCTGAGTCCTCCCTGTGTTATGTTAAATTGGAGGTCAAAATAGATTTTTTTTTAATTTTTATTTTTATTTTTATTTTATTTTCTCTATTACCAATAGATTTGCTTGAAACTACTTTTATGTCTGTACTCCAAATCTGACTAGCTATCATTATTCAGAACTCCCTGGTGCCAGTTTAGTTGGGAGATGGCAGAATCCCAAGTCTGGTTGCAAGGCTGTGGAAGATGGGAGCGAGGATATTGAACCAATGGTTGATATCTTCGACAGAGCTGTTACAGAGCGTGAGGGATCTGTGTGTGCTCCAGTGGTGCTGTGCTGCATGTGCTGCACTTTGCCTTATTTCAAGAGCAATGACTAAGCAGGGTCTTGCTCTTATGCCCTAAAAAAGTGCACTTCGCTCACCACTGGTATTTACACTTAGACTGGTGTTGATTCAGCCTAGACTTCACCTGGAACCTTTACGTGAGCATCGTGTGCTGCTATTGTGTTTAAAAACTGGCAACGTGGGGTGCTGTGGTCAGCACGGGATGGAATGAGATGGGGCACAACGTAGCTGTGGTGTCTTCTCTACGTTCCCTGCTCCCTCTTTGCTGGAGACTTAGTGTGACTTGTTTCATTACTCATGTCAATATAAGAGGGAGCTTCCTCTTCCCAGGAGGGCTAGTTAGACTGCTGTTTTGAGTCTGGAAGATGTTCAGGTGAGGTCAAAAAGGGCATTAGAGTAAGAAAGAGTCCAAGCTCTTGTATCAGTTTCTGGCTGGAAGGGAGACTTAGCAGTATTAAAGTTCCCTAGCATTTCTTAGTGCTGGTCATTGGAGTAAGGCAGTGTTAAGACACTTCAGAAGGATGAGACTCCAATTCTGGACTCCTTATCTATGAACTAGGGATGTGTATTGTGGCAATAGTTAAAAAGTGATAAACTCACGTAACTGGTTTCTGGGAACGTGTAATGGTGCTCTTGGTATTTTATTGGAGCTCCCTTTCTTGCATCATGAATTTAACCCCTTTTCCAGAAATTAATATTTCTCTACATTCGGTAATAAGTAGCCAACAAAACCCTACCTGATTTATGTGTATCTGAAGTTTGCATTTACCAATGTGGAGCCCCTAGATGAACTTTTTTTAGGAATTATTTTGTTGTTATTTTTCATTTTAATGCTGGTGAGCCACTAATCACTTGAGAGGTGTGTGATTGGAAAGCTTTAAGAACATGAGTGTCTTCTGCAAGACATGAAACATAAGATGTCTTAACAAAGTTTGTTGAACTTCCCCCTGCTGCCTGCTTCATTTGGGTTACTATCTTTCCAGTTCAAAATAGTTTCTCCTTTGGAGAAACTTTCATCTGGGGACGGTTTAATTCGTTTGGACACAGTTTTTGACACTATAACTACTTTGCACTCTGATACAGAACCTCTTTTTGAAATTCCCTTTCTGTTCTTGTGGTTTATGTCGAAAACTAATCTGCTTTACAATCTGGCAAATTTATTAAGTAACCCAACAAAAGATTTCTGTATCCTCAAAGCTTTGTCCTCCAGCTGTATCTTTATGGATGTATTTTGGATTGTATTTCTGCACAATTTGTGCTGAGAACGACAGTCTTGAAAAACAGTTGAAGTTATGGGAAGCATGACAATACACTTGTTTTTCTGAGAACTCTTGCTTCTCTTGTCCTCTGTAATAATTTTGAAGGACATCAATTTACTCTGTGCTATTTTTACTCTTGGTTTTTTGACTTAGTTAGGAATGTTTTATTTTGATGCATTTTAGTCAATCAATGGTCTACAGCTCTGGACATATCTGCTATTATATCCAATGACCTGTAGATTTCTTATTGTACTGTTTTCAACTGCTTTATGGTTGAAAATTGTAGTGAAAAATACTTTTGTCTTTCACAGAAATAATTCAGAAAACATCACAGAAACTTTTCTCATCTTCTGTTTTACTTACCTGTGTGTGCAATACAGCTTCTGATCATCCTATCTGGCAGTTGGGAAAAGAAAAGTTTATTTTTTTCTAAATTATGTTTTTTTTTTTTCTGTGGATTGCACTATTCTTAACTTTGTTTAGCAAGTCAAAGTCTTAATTCTTTAAGATAGGTCCAGGACGTACCACATTTTAAGCCTACTTTATCTGTAGGGTTCCTGCTAGATGATGGGTTTCATGAGATTCAGGTTTGTTGTGGGGTGTTATTTTTCTGTTTGTGTGTTTTTTAACTTGGCAACCTTACACACAACACTGGCAAATAAACTGACCTGCATTAGATGTCTAGTGGCAACCACATGAATGCTCTTATCTTTTCCTGCAGGGTTCTCAGTGCTCTAATAACTCTTATCTTCTTACACTCTCTACCTCTTCAATATTTGATTTTTCTTTCTGCATTTCCATGAATAACCTTGCTTTTAGTACTTGTGGAACTTCAGCTGTGAGCAGACCAAAACTGAATGAATAACACTGAGAAAGAATAGGTGTTGTAAGGGTAAGCTTACTTAAGGTTACTCTATCCTGAGCAACCTACAACCAGTGTATGATGAAAGGCATTCAGAAGATAGAACCTCTGTTGTGAATTGTGGTCATATGTGGTCTGTAAGCCGGTACAGCTTTGCTTGGGAGCACTGAATGTAGCTACCCAAAGGAATATTGATTCTTTAAATAAGCTCTGTTGGCTATACATGACTTTAACTTCCTGCTCCTACAAAATAAATCTACTTCCCGGGCTAAGTAGCTGTTCCTTGTCTGCCCTCAAACCGGATGCCTACTGGTGACTATAAAAAGGGTGGGAGCTGCAGGCTGATGGGCTGTGGGAAGGAAGGAGAAACCCACAACCTCATGGGTTTCTCCTATGCCAGTCTGTCCATGATGCCCCTGCCAGAGAGGAAACAGAGCTCATAGTGATGCGCTCAGCTGGCAAACCCTCCCTTTGTGGCATCAGTAGATGTTGGCATTTTCTGATGCCTATTGGCTTTATTCTCAAGTTTTATTTCTTGTTCCTGGTTTATATTTGGGAGTCATAAGGAGAAAATGGTGGCTTAGTGGCAAGTAGGTTCTTGGACATTTCTGTCAGAATATAACAACTTTGCAGGAAATAAGTCTACATGTGACTCTAATGGAAGGTGCCTTTTTTGCTTGCAGAAGAAATTGCATAATTTGAAATATTACATGGACCTATTATTGTTAGTTTCCCATCCATGCTGTTGTTTATTTCTTAAGCATTTTAAAAACTTTGCCCTTGTTTTATCTGTGACTTGATATGGACTACATTGGAGTGACATGTTGCACTGAGTGAGCTTCCTTCCTAACCTGGCTGCTTTATCCAAGGTTTAAAAGTTTAGGTTTTCTTCCTTCTTCATCTGCCAAAACAAGAAGTTTCTCTATTAGCTGGTAGCTAAGAAACAGCTCTGACTGAACTGACTGATGGTATAATAACTGTATCACTCTTGTGTAAGCTTTTTTTTCTTAATTGAAATTAAATACTTCACTGTTCTCTTTTAATTCAGAATTTAAAAAAGTTGAAATTTCTCACAGGCTTCATGTTGTCAGAAGTGCTCACAGAACATAACTGATTTTTAATTGGCTCAAGAGCTGAGACATGATGTTAGGAAAAAATAAAACTTTATTTCTAACACTAAAAAGTTAATGTTCTTAAAAATCTCTTTACTACAAAACTTAAACTAAAACTTCTTTTACTGATTGACATGATTATATTGAGTGGGAAAAAAAATCAATCAAATAATACTTCTTTTTTTCTAAAATAAAGATTGTATTGGCAACTCCTTAATTGTCCTATTTAACCACCCATTTTTATGCACCCCCCTTTCTTTTTTTCCTTCTTTAATCCTTTGGGGAATGACATCTGTAACCACAGAGAAAGAGTAAACACTAAACTTCAGTTAATGCCTCTTTCTGCTTAAAAATATGTTACTGCAGTTCAATAAATGTAATATATATATATATATATTGTATTTCTGGTTCTGTTGGTGTGTTCCTTACCTATAGATTGACACCCTCTTTCATGTTGGATTGAGCCTATAATTACTACATTCAGCTTTGGCCAAGTGGGTTATGGAATAAAGTCCTTTAAACTCAACTTTATTCTTATTTTTTTTAATTAACATTTTATTTGATCACAGAAATAATCAAAAATCTTGTAAAATGTTGTGGGCTTTATTCTTGTAGAAACTGATAGTTGACCAAAGTCAGATGTGTTGGAATTAAAGTTAATATAGAGGACAAAAATATTCAGCATAGAATATAAATATATGCTTCAGTATAGAAACCAATCTTTAAAAGTTAGGGTGGAATTGTCATGAATGTTGCAGAACATAACTGTATGATAAATGATATGTATGATAAATCTGATGAACAAATACCTTCTTATACTTGTATTATATACTTTGGACTGGCCTTCATGGGCTTCTCTATGGTTATCTACCATTTGGTGGTAGCCAAGTGAAGGAGAGGAACTCTTTCCCTGAGATTAAGGAACGGGATAATCAGGAACTCCACAAATAGTGCTACACTCATATATTGCAGTGTTGCCATGCCAGCCCAAATCTACTGGGTTTCTGGATGGGCTGAGTTGTTATAAGTGTGCTTTGTTGTCGCTGGACCCACTTCTCTGACTCTATGCACAGCTGAAAGTTTGGAGCTGAAGCCAAGGATTAGGAACAGGTCTAGGCACCAGTAACAGGTGGGTTAGACCGTACACAAATCGGGTGCTTTTGACTCTCTTTCTGCAAGATCCAGGCATCCTGTCACTCAGGATACCATGAAAGCTGGTTTCTGGCCACCTGAATGAATCTCTGATTTGCTCATAACCTCACGCTCTGTGCTTACCCTTCATTTTCATCAGTTCTATAACATGCATCTCAGAATTTTTGACAGGCAAACTATTTTGGGAGTTTATCACTGGGGAGACCACCTGAAGCTTGTATTCCAGAGGAACGAGTGTTAGCTTTAAATAGGAAAAAAAACACCGAGTTCTAGTTTGCACCTGTTCCAAGGCGACATGCAAGTTCTTATAATTTATTGACCTGTGAGAGCCGCCTCAAGCGTTTAGCTTAACTACTTCCAATAGAACATTATGTGCTTGTCTTGTCCAGTTATTCAAGTTGGTATGCTATATAAACATCGTGTTCTGAGTATGGTTTTTCTGATGTTGTCATCTTCCTTGAGGGAAATAGTAGCAGTAGAAGCAGTGACTGCCTCAATTATACAAGAGTTTTTCTGCTTAGTCTACAGTTTCCCTCCTCTTGTGTCATGTTCCTTATGCCAATCTATAGGACAACTGGCAATATGGAACATATCAGCTTCCTGATCCCTCCTGCTGTACAGGCAGGAAGGGTTGGAATGATGCACCATCATCTCTTAAAATGTTTTCCTGTGTATTAATTGCTGATCGAAGCACTTGTACGAGTGTTTATTTCTTGGCTCTGATGTACTCTTAGATCTTTTTCTTCACTGGTTCTGTAGCCTGAAGATGTGAACGGGTTCAAGCTGGAGGTAAACCGCTCGTCCTTGGCTGCATGTTACCATGCGCATGGAATGAGGAGACAGTAATGTGCGGATTAAGGAAAGGTACTATTAATTATGCAGTTATTGCGCTGTTGGAGGTGGACAATTTTAGGTTTTGATGGCCTTGTATCACCATAAGGGCTATGTTTTCCAATTTATTAACTATTTTCTGCCAATTTTGAGAGTGTGTTAGGCACAAGCAAGCAGCTGAGGCTAACAGAATTAACCACATACATCTTACTGCCGTGTCTGTTGTTCTTTTTGTTCTTATGCATAGGCTTATCATTCTCTTTGCTTGGAGTTTGCTGCTGTCACTTAAGCTTTCATGTCTTCCTTGGTCTCATTGTGGATTAGTAAATGACAGCATTTGGAACTCTGTTCTGTTACAGGTTTTGGTGGTGAATAAGTCTGAACTTTTGAAATAAGTGGCACCACCAGTAAAAATAAAATGGACTGATAAAGGTCTCCAACTCCTATACGGGGAATAAGCTCCATGGTCTCTTATGGGAGAATGTCTTGCAATCTGCTGGGTTTTTGTTTGGGTTTGGCTTTTTTTTTTTTTTTTTTCTTTTGAGAAAGCATTTTCTTTCTTCAGTGAATGTTATTTATTATTTTGTGTCGATCAAGATGGGAGGTCTTCGGTGCTCTTACTTGAAATCTGCTTCTGGGGTAAGGTCTCAGCAGTATGTCAGCCTTTCAGCAGTGGGTCTGGAAGACCTACAGCCTAGGCATCCTGCCCATCTTGGCCAAGAGAGCAGGCAGAATCGGGGCATGAGGGGGGTACAACACCTTCCCAATTCTCTCCGGGTGTCGATTCATTTCTGATTGACAAGGCTCTTGCGGTCACTAGATGGCAGTCTCTCCCCCGAGATACGAAGGGCCGCCAAACGTGCATCAGAAGCTGAGGATTAATATGATTTGGATCAGTTCAGTCAGTATTAAATCACTTCTATTGTTGATGAAACGAAAATTTACATCGGAGTTTAAATGTGGTGTTTGCGGAGAAGTGCGACTTCTGTAGCCATGGAGTGCTGTGCTGTTGCTTTTCTCTTCTCCCCTGTCTGTGTCCCAAGTTTTCAGTTTGAGTGGTGTCGGGTATTTTTGTGTCTGTGGGGTTTTGGGTTTTTTTTTGGTGTTTGGTTTGTTTAGAAGGGAGTAACAGAGTGGGAAAGATTTTTATTTTTCTCTGCTAGGTAGTAAACCAAAGAGAATAGGGTATGCAGTTTACTGAAAAAAAAAAAAGATATTGCACTTCTCTTGTAATGATAATTTCCAGGAAAACTCCCATCATGTATTCCACTACAATACTTATGTATCACTTTATTTTTATTTTTATTTTTTCATGGAATAATAATAATTTAAAAATACTAAATCTGTGGTTTTTTTTTTTTTTTAAAAGTGCATTTACAGTTCTGCATTTGGTAGTTTCTGAATAGACTCCAGATTGCGGTGCCTGGACTATTTTTTTTAACTTAATTAAAAATATTTTTCCAGAAAAATCTTAATTTTGAATTTCTTTCTCTTCTTGAACAAACTGGTTGCAAAAACTATTAAAATACTGCAATCAGGTGATACCATTCTTTTAGCAGCATCCTACCCAAAAGATCTTGAACTACACATACGTATTTATATATATGATGTTTTGAGAACAACCAAAAAATAGTAAATATGTTGTTTGAGGAGTATCAGAGTGTAGAATATTTAGAATAACATTTGTTGCACATTCAATTTTCTTTTTACATATTTCCTTGGAAATGCTCTGGAATAGTTCCTAGAAATTTAACAACTGGATAGATGTCTGACGTATCTGAGCTCATTTAACCATTCCCTGCGTGTTGGATTTTTTTTTCTCAGCAGAATGTCAATATTGCATCAATATCATCATTAGGAATTTTAACAATCAAACAGATTTGCAGTGTATGCTTATCACGATTAGCAAGTGTATGCTGCGTATTTCTATTAACAGCACGTCAATATCATCATTAGAAAATTGACAGTCAAATAGATCTGTAGATCAAGCATATGCTGAGCATCATAATATTTAGAATCCAAAATGGCTTTGTTTAGCATAAGTCTAGTTCTGCTTCTAATCAGAATGGCTATTTTGATACAATCTTGTACTTTAAAACCTTTAAAATAGTGTTTCTGTAGACATAGTCTGATATAAACCTTTACCAGAAACTCCAGTAATAGTGGATTAGGATTCACAAAAGGTATCATAGAAGTGTTAATGAAGGACTTTTTGTATACTGTGCCTTTTAACTTTTTCTTGAAAAGCTTTTATTTTTGAGGGTAACCTTAGTACCGCATACATGTGTCTGTTTATCGCTTGTTCCTCCTTCCTTTTAACTGTGTAAAAGACATTAAAATGCTTTCTCTGTGTATGTTAATAACTTGTGATTTAAAGCGTACCTGTTAGAGGGGAAGAAAACTCAACAGAGTTTACCAAGACCTGTATCTTATTTCTCATGTATTTTCTTATATAAAGACTGCAACCTAGTATTAGCCTTCTAACATGATCAAAATGTTGTAGCACTAGGTTCTAATTCTGTGCCATATGCTGGAGAATTAATGGCTTGCCCCTATCACTGTAAGATAGGAAGCAATTAACTGTTCTCCCACATGCATGCACCTATTCCCTATTTTGATGCCGATCAAGTGCAGTGATTCATTGATACAGTAAATTCAGTTTGGGATGCCCAAGGTGTGTAGAAATCTTGTCTGGGAAGCCAGTTGAACCAATTATATTCAGAAAGAATACCTTTCTTTTTTTTTTTTTTTAATTTCTATTAGTTTCCAAAAATGTTAACTGTAAACAAATTTTTTTTTAACTTGATGTTAACGGTGCAAGTTGCTTCTGTGTCTTTTGTAAATAACAATTATTGTGGAGCAGAATTTTGGCCTTCT
>VZTM01033463.1:20426-32111 GCA_013400555.1 Jacana jacana | reverse complement strand
AGCCTGAACTCTAACTCTCCTGATTTAAAACCAATGATCTCCCCAGCCTATCTGCGTCAACTCTGTACTCCAGCAATTTCATGATGTTGATTTATATGAAAATGAGTGTTACATCTATTTATTTATTTATTTATTTATTCTCCACTGTTTGCTGCATTAAATAAGTTAGTCTGCTGTAGTCATGGTAATTGTACATTCTGGCCTTACTTCAGATGCCTCTGTGCCTCATGGGAGCCAGTCACATGGCAGCCATACAGAGATTTTAACTTTTTTTTTTTTTTTTCCCCCAATGTTGTCAAATTGTGTCCTCTGTTCCTATATCTGATGCTGGGGTCATGAACTTTAGGTTCAGTAATAGCGGAAAATAGAGCTAGATGAAGAAAACGGGAGGCTTGCATGGATCGTACGAGCGCAAACAGAAACTGCTGACAACTAAGCTTTCCGAACTGTCAGGTACTTATGCTCAGCTGATGCAATAATAATTTGCACAGAACAATAAGCTGTATTGCTGTATATAATATTCTTTTTTTTGTTTTCCTAATGACTCATTATCCTAGGATGATGAGAAGATGAGCAGAATATAAGTGTATTAAAAACATAATTGCTTTTCTCTTCAAACAAAAGCGTGCAGTGTATACATTGTGACAAATGCCTAATGAATGAGTGGAGCTTTTTTGTTCAGTTTCAGTTTACGGCAATGCCTGCCATAACTTCTTATTTAAGATCTTAATTGCTTTTAATTTTAACAGTTACCTGAGAGTTGCTTTTGGTTGGAGAATCACACACAGGAATATGCCTCTTCACTGCAAATGTGGGCTGTTTACAAACCAAGAGTGTCAACTTCTTTGACTCAAATCGGACAATTATAAGGCTAATTTGTACAGCTATAGCTATTGTACCATAAATATTTGTATAAGTATTGTGCCAGTGTGGAGCTTTTTTCATTCCATTATAGACAATATGCACTAAACAACTTTGAAAATGTAGTAGAAAAAATGCTACTTTTGGAGATGTCCATATATAAATACATCACCTTCCACGGATGTATTGCCACCTGACTTGAATTTAAAATCTCCAAATGTTAAAGCCAGCCTTAGGTAAGCATCTACATTCAGTTCTCATACTCATTGGTAAAACCCTTACCGTATGTTGCTCCGGCTATTTATTCTCTTTGGATGGCGCTGGTCCTGGGTAGTGACTTCCATAAAAACACTTGAATGTGAAAGATGCCAAGGAAATTTTCCTTCCACCTGCAGATTCACAGTGCATCTCTTCTGTTGATGATCAACATTATTGGGATGTATTTTTTGGCTCTTTGTTATTTATCATCTCGGCCAGAACCACCATGGTATATGGTATCTTTACGTAATTAAACTTTATCTCTCTCCTTGGCTTATTACGCAAACTATAGGTTCCTTTCCAAACTCCTCAGGGAAATGGTTATGGAAAGAATGCCTATGCATTACAGCAAGTGGTGAACTATCTATTAAGTATGAACCATCCCCTGTATTTTTATTTTTTACTGCGGAAATTTGGTCTTTGTTAGCTATGTCTTGTTACTTATTTTATTGGGGCCATCATCATGGTGTCCTTGACAAGAGGTTGCAGTTAAACTGTCTTGAGAGTTAAGTCAAGAGAATGAATCTTTTAACTTCTCTCAAGAGACGTGAAGACCATGCTAAAGGCAAAGGGACAAAGATGTACGTCATCAACTATACCAATGCAGGGACTGGGCAGTGGGTGGTTGTACCTCAGTGTCCCCTGTAGTGTGCGGAGCTTCTAGGCTTACAAGGTTAAGACCAAGCATGTTGTCCCTGACAAAGTGTTAGCATGAGATGTTTTAGCATACTTCCTGCTTAAACCCAGTAGAAGAAAAGGATTTAGCTTTACTAAGACTTAATGCAATGACATATGATGTGTAGAGAGCAGGCAAAACCCAGCACTTTATTTCTTAATATTGCTCTAAATGTTTTAAGAAGTTCTGTTTTTTACTGCTTAATTAAAACTTTATGTTATGAGAACCATGATATACTTTCTGAGGACAGTGACAGGCTCTTTCCAAACAGTCCCTATTTACCAGCCTCCCTGCAAACAGTTGGGTGAACATGTACTTGTGTGTGTGGTGGCCAAGTATACTCTTTGACGTATTGTGGCTCTACAGGACAGAGAATCCAAAGTGTTCATGCATATCTTCCTTAAGTCTGGCTCCTCTGAAACAGTGCTCAGACTTTTACTTTCTTCTGTTTGCTTGTCTTATTTATATCAAATCAACATCTGGGAAAAAAAACCCCAACTTTTGGGGGATCAGTCTTGCTCATATCTGTGAGGTATCTGTAAAGCACTTTCAATCTTTTAGGCCAAAGATTTTGCTGCCTGTCCCAAATGTAGGTGAATTTTTTGTTGATGCTGTCTAAATTCTTGGTCTGGTCCTGTTGTCTAAATTCCTCTAGTTACCAGAGGTACAAGGAGCCATTGAAGTCCCACATTATTCTGGTTTTCATTGTACTTCCCATAATTACAGGTATATCAAGACAAGAAAAGAGTTTTTGGAGGACAGACTTTCTCAGAGATACTATTCCTTTTCTCCTATCACTTTTTTGCCCAAGATTGAGCCTGGGAGAGGTTTAGAGTGCAAGTGCTGTCTCATCTTAGGTTTCTTCCAGTTCCTTGGAATTGATGTTCCATCTCTCCCATATCCTGAATTCCTCCTGGGTAGTGTAATATAGGGTTGTGGTACTAGGGTTTGCGCATCATTCCAATGCCTCTTTGCCTACTGGATGATGTGTTCCTGGCCTGCAGTTCCAGCTTTCTGCTTTCACAAGTTCTCCAGCTACAGGGCAGTCTTGGAAGCATCTGCCTTGTGGCTATGGAAATGCTTGGACATGGAAGCATTCCATATTCAATGGAATATGGAAATAGAAATACTGCCTACACTTGTCCTGAGATTTGTCAAGCGGGAGAACGTCACCTAACAAATAGTTGAAAGATCTCTGCTGTCCAGTTCAGCATCCATTCCTAACGTAGCAGAGAGGTTGAAAAGCACTAAAATAAAGGTACTGTTGACTCTAAAATGGAGCCGCGATGGGAAACTAAGACTATAAGATGAAAAAAGAAGTGCATGTTCGAGCTTGAACCAAAGGTCATGCAATTACCAGAGTCTCTTACAGAGGTCTCCCAGGGGTAACACAGAGCATGCCACTTGAAACATTCGCTTCCTGCTCTTAAACAACAGGACTCCCTCTAAATGTCTGGTGATCCAAAATCTGTTCTTGGGACTTCTGCATCTTCAAGACCAAGATGAAGTATTCTTAAAATATTGCTACTTCAGCTTCGATTTTTTNTTTTTTTTTTTTTTTTTAGTTTGGGAGTGGAGAAAGTTTGTTTGTTGGAGTTAGTGGAATCTTTTAGCTGTTTCTAGATTTTCTGTTTTGTTTTTTTTTCCTTCCTCTAACAAGAAATGATATTACTTTGTTTTCTTTTGGGGCTTTTGCTCTTAAAAATTCTGCATTCATCAAAAAATCTGGGCGAACAGTATGATTACAGTATAGACACTGCCCTGATTGACATTAGCTTACTGAACTAGGAGGAAATGAGTTAGTTTCTGGTTAAACTAGGGCTTCACTCAAGCCAAGGCCTCCTATTGTTAGGGCAGGTTCTTTCAAATTGGACTTCATTTTCTGCTAGCAAGCTAACTATAATAAAACATGCCTATGTCTTGCTACACAGGGTGACTGGCTGTGCTATGGACAAAGACATGTTTGTAGCTGGAATATGAACTATATTTTAATGAGTGGCTGGGAACTGTTATTTAACATGTTCCTCAGACATGAGGAAATCTCTTGCACAGTGTGAGATTAGGGAGAAATAACGTGTGGTTGTTTTTTAACCAGTGAGGTAAATGGTAAAAAACTCTGTGTGTATCATGACACTTTTGTAGCTGCCAAAATTTGAAGAAGTTACCTGAAGTTTTTAATGTGTTCATTATAGGTAATCAAAAGTTTTTTGATCCTGGACACATTGCTCGGGGCTTTGGTAAAATATGATGCAGATAAGTAGATTTTATATTTATTAACAATGTTTTTTGGTGTGTTTGGTTTGCGTTCTCGTATGTCACAGCAACACATTATTACAGCCTTTTTATTTTTTTTACCACTTAAAAATGATACAATCCCTTCTACCCTCCCCTTAAAGAAAAATTTGGGGCACTTTTCCTTTTAATGTGTTTCAGAAGTCATCTATTCTCTAAGGCTAGCAAATATATTGCAGTCTGAGATTACAGGCTATCTAAAGGAAACAAGTTATCCGTGAACCAGCAATGTGCCCTTATGGCCAAAAAGGCCAATTGTTTCTTGTGGGGCAAGGGAGATCATCCTCCCCCTCTGCTCTGCCCTGGTGAGGCTGCATCTAGAATAATGTGTCCAGTTCCGTGCCCCCCCAGTTCAAGAAGGACATGTAACTACTGGAAAGAGTTCGGTGGAGGGCTACGCAGATGTTCAAAGGACTGGAGCACCTCTCTTATGAGGAAAGGCTGAGAGACCTGGGTCTGTTTAGCTTGGAGAAGAGAAGACATCATCTACCTTGACTTCAGCAAGGCTTTTGACACTGTCTCCCATAACATCCTTATTAGGAAACAGAGGAAGTGTAGGCTAGATAAGGGGGCAGTGAGGTGGATTAAGAGCTGGCCGTGTGAAAGAACTCAGAGGATTGTGATTAATGTAGCAGGGTTGAGTTGGAGGCCTGTAACTGCTAGTGTCTTCCAAGAGTCAATACTCAGTCCAGTCTTGTTCAATGTATCCATCGATGACCTGGACGAGGGGACAGAGTGTATCCTCAGCAAGTTTGCTGATGATACCAAACTGGGAGGGCTGGCTGACACTCCAGAGGGCTGTGCCACCATCCAGTGTGACCTGGACAAGCTGGAGAGCTGGGCAGAGAAGAACCTAATGAGGTTCAACAGGAGCGAGAGTAGATTCCTGCACCTGGGGAGGAAGAACTCCAGGCACCGATATAGGTTAGGGGCCAACCTGCTGGAAAGTAGTTCTGAGGACAAGGATCTAGGGGTCCTGGTAGATGGTAAACTATCCATGAGCCAGCAATGTGCCCTTGTTGCCAAGAGGGCCAATGGAATCCTGGGCTGTATAGGGAAGAGTGTGGCCAGCAGGTCGAGGGAGGTCATTCTCCCTTCTACTGTGCACTGGTGAGGCCACAGCTGGAATACTGTGTCTAGTTCTGGGCTCCCCAGTTCAAGAGAGACAGGGAACTACTGGAGAGAGTCCAGCACAGGGCAACAAAGATGATGGAGGAATTGGACCATCTCCCTGATGAGGAAAGGCTGAGAGAGCTGGGACTCTAGCCTGGAGAAGAGCAAGATGAGGGGAGACGTTATGAATGCTTCCAAGTATGTGAAGGGTGGGTTGAAGGAGGATGGAGCCAGACTCTTTTCAGTGGTTTCCAGTGAGAGGACGAGGGGCAATGGGCACAAGCTGGAACACAGGAAGTTCCCTTCAAACATGAGAAAAAACCTCTTTCTGGTGAGGGTGCCAGAGCCCCGGAACAGGCTGCCCAGGGTGTGGAGTCCCCTTCTCTGGAGATTTTCATGCCCCACTTGGATGCAGTCCTGAGTGACGTGCTCTGGGCAGTCCTGCTTTAGGACGGGAGTTGGACTAGATGATGTCTAGCGGTCCCTTCCAACTCTTAACAATTCTGTGATTCCATAAAGACTGAGAGGGGACCTCATCAATGCTTATAAATATCTAAAGAGGATAAATGTCTCAAGAGGATGGGGTCAGGCTCTTCTCAGTGGTGCCTGGTGACCAGACAAGGGGCAAAGACATAAGCTGGAACATGGGACATTCCATCTGAACATGTGGAAAAATTTTACTCTGAGGGTGACAGAGCACTATAACAGTCTGCCCAGAGAGGTTGTGGAGCCCCTTCTTTGGAAATACTCAAAACCAACTTGGGTGTGTTCCTGTCCAGCGTGCTCTAGGTGGACCGGCTTTGGCAGGGGGGGTTGGACTGGATCATCTCCAAAGGTCCCTTCCAACCCCTACAGTTTTGAGATCCTCTGAAATAGAAATCTAAATACAGCTGCATTAATTCTTTCCCTTGCTATATCCTACAAGGAGAGCATGGGAGGAAGGAAAACAAACATTCTTAATAATTTCAACTAATATATAGCTTGTAGTCTTCTATTCCCCTTTATAAAGATTTTTCTAGATCATTTGTTGCGCATGAAGAACAGGAATGCGATGTGAGCAGATACCAAAACACCAGCTGAACTGGCACTGGAGAATGAGTTGCAATTTAAGTAGTGATTGGTTCCAATTCTTTATTCATAGTCCTGTTTTTCTGTTTGCAACCTTTGTTTTCACATCTGGCTGTACATTTGGAGAAGGTTCTGTTCTTTTACTACTTCTATTTATTCTGTGGGATTATTTTTTATATTTATTATTTTCCACCATTGCAGGCTTTTCCTTGTAGCTATTGCTGTAAATCAGTCAGTGGGAGGAGTGAGCTTTATATTGTTCAATAGGTCATTAGGATAACATTTGGGACCTTTTTAACAGTATTTCAGGGTATGAGGCAGTTTTCTTCAGTGGTTATGGGTACATTTAATTTCCATTAGATTTAGGTTCCATTGAAGTATTCCCGGCTTACAGCATGGTGGTCTTCGTTTTTTTGTTTTGTTTTGTTTTGTTTTTCCCTTCTTCTTTTCAGATTAATTTTCACACTTGGGTGTTACATTCCTCAAAGGCAAAGCAAGCTGTCAGCTTGTTTTGTTTGCAGTTTTTCTACAGACTGACAAGTGTTGTATATTATAGGATTGCCACCTCACCTCTCCTACTCCACATAAAGGGCTAGGTATGGCTTATATCTGCAAAGTGGAACCACTGGAAGCATAGTAAATTATAGTCCAACCTGTGCCAGGTAGATCTTGAATCTACAACTACTGACCTATTTTGTGTCCTGTCTGTCTTCCCTATGGATATTTGTTCAGTTGTGATTCACAAGCAATGCTTCTGCTTTCGTGCTGGGTGGTATCACTTCATAAGCATTTCTGTGTCTTGCCTGTGGCCCCGGCATACTGGATTTCCCATATTTTGAAAGCGCTTGCTGAGAAGTCATTTGGCTTATTATCAAATGGCTGCAGCCCAGCAATAAGCTATAGGTGGAATTTTTACTGTGAAGTCATCAGGTCTCATGACTCAAACTGGGTGTTTTTTCCCCCCTAGATGGTTTATTACCTAAAAAAAAATATAAGAAAACCAAGAAAGTATTTGCAGAATTGGATTTGTAGTTTCATATCGAAGAACAATAGTTGTTGGTTTTGAAATTTGGAAATAGTTCTGTACAGATTTTTTTTTTCTGCTTTAGTTTTCAGGTTAAATTTTAGAGAAAAATTAGTTGCTGTTCATAGTGCGGCTGATTTGGAGAACCTGCAGTTTCCTCTTTAGCCTAGAGTTAAAGCTTTCACTTTTGATGATACTGCTTTTACTCTTGTGTTCTGATTGAAACAAGGCACTGGACCAAAGAACTCCACTTCTCAGTAGCAAACTTCCCCTTCTCCACCCAACACTTCACCCTGTCCTACTCATCCCGGTACTGGAAAGGTGCTCCAAGATAACAACCTCTGAGTCATCCATCCCATCTGAAGCTCTTGTTTTCCTATAAACGCTGCAATAACTTTTGGCAAAGGATTGTAAGACTAACTGAGTAAGTGTCACTGTGCAGCCTGGTGGTGAACATGCTCACCTGCAAGGAAAGTCGTCTTATTCCTAGATGAGGCTTCGTTTGTTTAGACTGGGAACATGTTAGTGCTGCTCACTCTGCACAGTTGCATTGTTACATTCGTATCAGGCCTAAATATGCTTTTACAAGCTGAAGCTTGAAGTAGTGAAAAAAAAAATTGAAAACAAAAGGCTGCCTAAAACACATTATTTGTGTAGCCAGACAGTGTGTTAGCAGTGTTTGTTTCCTGCTGTCTGGGAGGTCAACCTCATTGGCAGCATGGACACAGTTCGCACTCACATGAAACTAATTTCTGACAGACATTAAGAGCTTACTAAGGCAAGATTGAAATACAGAAGCAGGAAAAGTAGAATTGTCATTAAATAGCATGCAATAAAGAAACACAGCAGTATGCTGCAGGTAAGTAAGTGTTTGTCTTCCAGGAAATATGAAACGTGGTCTCTTCTTATATTCTTAACAGGTTATGTACCCAAATTGGCTGTAGCTGATTCCCAAGCAAATTCACATCAAATGGATGTTTGCCAAGTGTTTTGTTATTTTCTGAAAGTGGATACGTAACATCTGATATACTGCAAAACATCCTGACCTATAAAATCTACATGAGGACATATTTTAGAGAGACTTTTACTTAAAAGCAGGTTTATGACTTCAACTGAAATAATAGCAAAAGAATCAAGCCAATGTCCCAAGCTTTTCTCATCCTTTTTAACACTTAAGCACTTCCACAGATAACTGACTCATAACAAGTTCAAAATAAAATAATCTTAATAGAATTATTTTTATTTAGAATCAAACCAAAACAATAACCTTTCCTTTTCTACCTGCCTCCTACTCACAAATGGACACACAAATCACGCAACATTGAGTTTATGGTTCCAGAATAAGGCAAGAAATCTAGCTCTAGCTGATGTAATGAGAGTACTTGGGAAATACTGACTTTGTTTGGTCCTGCCTAGTGTTTGGATTGCATCTGGATACACTTGGATTCCTTGTGTGCAAATTCATCTTCTCTCTGTTTATAACTGTAGAGAAGGAAAGTGAGGAGCACCTATCTTATGTACTGCTACTGTGGTTTGGTTTTGCTTTATCCATCAAAACGCATGTGATGCTCAGTGTAAACATTTCAGTGAGGTAACCACGTGTTATTAAAACTAGCATTTTGTCATAATAGTTTCTTGTTAGCTTGACCACCTGTGATTTTTTTTTCAGAAGAATTTTGAATCTGAACTGGTTTTAATGTACAAAGTTTGGGAAGTTTTTCTTGGGAGGAGCAGTGAGAGAAACTCTTTAATGCTGTTTAGAGAATTGGAAGAACAAAATAATTACCTTAGCTATTAGATTTAGGATAGAATGGAAAGGCCACTTAGGAGAAAAGTCATTTGAGGAGGGGCACAGAATAGCTGAGGTGGGAAGGGACCTCTGGAGACCATCTAGTACAATATCTACTGTTGAAAGGCAGGCCAGCTACAGCTAACTGCTTAAGGCTGTATCCAGCTGGCTTTTGAATATCTCTAAGGATGGAGATTCCACAAGTTCTCCAGGAGACCTGTTCTAGTGTTTGGTAACGCTCACAGTAAGAATGTTGTGAATTTTTTTTTTCTTATGTTCAAGTAAGAAAACCAATTTTTTGGTTTTATAGCTATGCCCATTGACCCTTGTACGTTCATGGTGTATCTCTGAGAAGGGTCTGCTTTTGTCTCTACTTTCTCCCACTGGGCATTAGGGATAGCAGAGCTAAAGAAGTTTTGTGTATATCTACTGCACTAACTGGTATGCAGGAAATATTTTGGCCTGAGTTTTGTAGGGAATCTAGTAAAACTTGGTTTTACTTACCTCAAGAGTGGTTATAAGAATCAAGGCTTTACCAGTCCCTCCTTTGTAGATGGTTAATGATACTATGCTACAGCTATGATGAGATTAACGTGTTCTGAATGTTACTGCTTTCTGAGGGTATTAGTGCTGTTGGGAAAAATTTGCCAAACAGTAAGAAGCCAAGTTTTTTCCTCAGTGAAGATTGTTGAAAAGTAAAATTCCCAGCAAAGTTAGCAGCAACAAATTTCTTAAAGGAATTGTTATACGAAATTGTATAAAATTTCAGTTATGGTTGTGGGGGTTTTTTTAATATTTTTTTTAAATGCACAAGTAATAGAGGAATATAAAAATTAAATTTATGCAGCTTATATTTGGTCTCAAATGCTTACCTTATTGCATTTTACATGGAAAATATTGAAACCATTGCCCCTAATGCGGAGTTAGAATACATTTCACGTTACTCAGATTTAAGGAAGGCTGTCTATGGTGGTTTTTTTGTCATTATCTCTGACTCTGACTATCAGTTTCCATTTCGTTTCTATGCTGTTGGTCTTTGGAGGCATGCTTGATCTCTGTTCAGGGCCTCTAAGTATTTGTTTATTAAAATCGAAGTGCTATGTTATAGGAGCTGCAGGCATGTGGTCATTGTGGGAAAATGATGGAAGTAAAATGGTAAACTTCACTCTCCTGGCTTTCCTACATGAGACTATAATGAACAGAATCAAAGTACACAGTGCTTTGCCCTACTTGTTTGCTGGCTTTATGTAACGCAAACAGTCGTAGTTGCTATAGACAGCATTAGACATTATTGGAAAGATCTCCAAAATGCTTAACAGCTTCCATATAAGATGCAACACTTTGTGTTTACTTCTCATTAGGCTAAGCCAAGCTGGTGCAGAAATAGAGCTGGAAAAGTGGGCAATGGTAGAAACAGGACAATGGGAGGATGAATGTGTGTGTGAGGGAATTTTGCTCTCCAATTAAGAGAAAACTGATGGTTCTGTAGCAGCTTCTGTTTTCCAGAAACTACTTCATGTGTGTCTGCAAACATAAGTTGCTGCTGTCCTGTATGTTTTCCCGTCTTCCTGCTATTCCCTTTTCCTACCCTCCAACAAAGAGATGTAGAGAATGCAGATAAATTGCCTGTCTGAAACAGAGGGAGTTGTGGGCTTTGGCTGACATTAGTGTATTGTGGAGGGATCCAGATGCATGATAGTCATCAAATTTCTATCAATACTAATTTACTAATATCAATAATAATCTGTTTCCCAGTGGATCAGCTTTCTCAAGCAGGGTCTCTGCACTACTTACAGCTCTCTGAGCCCTTCAACTAAGGTGTCAATAAGCTGACCGCTGTTCTGGGGCTACTGACAGTTATTAAAAATGACCTTGATGTAATTTCATGCCTATCAAAACAAAGGCCATATGTTAAGGATTATGAAAAGCTACAGTGAAGGAAAGCAATGACAGGCTTCTGCTGGGTGAGGGTAGAGGGAGGTCAGCATATGTGAAGATTATTGGCTCTCCATCTCTGCTTCTTTTCCTAAGGCACTGAGCAGTGCCCCTTGGTAGGCAAGTGTTATGCTAAAGGCGTAATTGGAACAATTTAGAGCTCAGGGGTACACTTTTTTAAAGATCTGTCATAGCATATCATCTCAACAGTTAATGTGGCGTAAAATATCATAAACACTGCTGAGGACCCTGGAGTCCCTATGGCAGGGACCAATCGATAAGACCCAGTGGATGATCTGTCTTCACTCGCAAATAGAGGGCAATGCAAGAAATGCTCTCACTTGCTTTCTTATTTTGGCACTTTATAGGCATACAGGGCTTTTACCTGGGTGGCTGTCACAACACAAGCCTGAAACAATAGTTTGATTGTACCTCAGGCATGATGATCAATAAGATTTCACAAAAATGTGGAGATCGAGTCCAGAATGCAAGAATAAATTGGTTCCTGTTAACAATCAAAATAAACCTTGTTATAAAATGCGTAAATGAGGCCACAGTTAGAAATCTAGAAAAGTTACAGGCAGCATAGCATCTTATGCCCTTTTCCATTTCCTGTTAAAAATCAGTTGGTAGGAGTTTCCCTATTGTAATTTTTTTTTTTTTTTTTTT
>VZTM01033463.1:11653-20357 GCA_013400555.1 Jacana jacana | reverse complement strand
ATCAGCCCTACTCTAGAAAGTTCTCCCCTACAACCATATTATTTTCCCCTTCCTTTGGAGTATGAAAATGCCTTCCCAACTTGGTAACTGTGCATGCAGGCTTCATGTGAGCTACCTGTGTATGGAGTTGGTGCACCTGCTCTGCAACCTTAGTTCTTGTCCACAGCACTGACACCTGGGCTGCTTGGTCAATGGAAAATGGTTTACAGTATTCTCTTGTTCTCACCAATCCCAGACCAAACAGCATCTGTGCTGCTTTTAAAAGTGGCAAATAGATGTTATCTTTAGAGTCCCTCCAGTGAAATCTTCCCCTCTTGTTATGCTGGAGGACCATGGAGGAAGAGGCACTGGATATCCCTGGTTGCAACCTGGTGCCTGGGGACAGCAGCAGGGTGGCTCAGCTCTGATAGCCAGCCACTAATTCAACGGCAAGACCCTTATGGGAGCCTCCTCAGCATGAGAGGATAGGCTTTAAATTACAATTCTCTGTTCAGTAGGGAAATTTTAATTTTAACTGGCTTGAAAGAAATCATTTTAGGTCACATCAAACTGAAAAGGCTGAGGGAACTTGGGGTTGTTCAGCCTGGAGAAGAGGAGGCTGAGGGGAGAACTCTCTCTCTGCAACTCTCTGAAGGAAAGGTGCAGAGAGGCAGCGGGTCGGTCCCTTCTCCAAAGTCACAGGTGATGGGACAAGAGGAAATGGACTCAAGTTGCACCAGGGGAGGATCAGATTGGTTGTCAGGAAAAATGTTTACACGGAAAGGGCTATTAAACATTGGGATGGGCTACCCAGGGAAGTGGTTGAGGTACCATCCCTGGAGGTATTCAGAAGATGGGTTAACATAGTGCTTGGTGGCATGGTTTAGTGATAGTTGTTTTATTTTTAATGAGAGTTAGGTAGATGGTTGGACTAGATGATCTCAAAGGTCCCTTCCAACCTAGACAATTTTATGGTTCTATGAAATAACTTTTTTTTCCTGTCAAGAAAATGAAATAAAAATAGTTTAGAAAGTCTATTATTCTATACAGACAATAGCACACAGACTTTTCTACAAAACTTGGAAATTTCTCTTGGCTGCTGTAGTCAGGATTTTATTTCCAGTTTATTTTGTGTATGGCAGAGGGCAAGCAGCCAAAAGTCTGCATCATTGTGGATAGTGTTGGTCTTCCAGGATGGTTGTGAGTTAGAACCTTCTCATTCTTTTTTGTTTATGAACTCTAGAGATCACGATGAGTTATCTGACAAAGGATGTTAACATATTTTTTTAAAAATGCTATAGAAGATACTAGTGATCAGGCTTGAAAATTATGTGATACGCTACAACTTCTTTTTGTTTGTAGGATTTGTTGTTTAGGTTTTTTTTTCTTTTCACTTTTAGGTGGCCCTATAGTATGAGGTTGTGACAAACTAGAATGTAAAGCCGGAATTGGAAGTCTCATGTCAATACTGCCCTGTCTTCTGTGTTGCTTCAGGTTCAGCAGGTTGGGCAGTGGACTGCCACACTTGAAAGCTTATTTAGAGGCAAAAAAGTACTGCAGAAAACAAGAATATTAGTCACGTGAGTCTCTCCATCTGGTTTTCCTTGAAATCAAACACATTTGGGTTTTTTCCTGACTCAGTACTGTGAGCAATGTGTAAAGGTGGAAAGAAGCCACCAGAGAAGTGGTCAGGGGTGGTATGTATTTTTCACATACTCAAATGCGTCATGTAAAGCCTGAGACTACTGGGTTGAGTTATTGGGATAATGGGGTGGTTAACATTAATGGCCATTACTCTCCTTCTGAAGGTTTTCACTGATGACTAAGCAAGGTGCACAAGGAAACTGAGGTGGGGAAACCCGTCTAGGGACAATCTTCATTTTCTTCCCAAAACTCTATTTTGTTGAAACAGAAAACGTGACATATGGTTAAGTTTATTGAGCAAACAACTTCTTCTGCTCTAAATGACTGTTTAGAGTATGCGTGCTGATGGTAACTAACCTTTGTAATCAAACATTACCTAGAAATTGCTACAGATGTACAAACATTCTTTTCTAGATGAAGTTTTGAACTTGAAAGCCTTGAAAATTTAATTAAAAGAATCTTAAGGTGTTATGCATATGCTTATGGTTCATATGAAATCCTGAAGCTCTTGGCTTTCCTTTTTTATTTCTCTGGTAAACTTTGCTAGGAAACTTGAGACAGTATGTGCATTCTCTATATGTTAACACTTGTATATCTTGCCATCTGTAATGTGCCTTTTCTTGGAATGTCTCTGTGAGGAAACGAAGTATTATAATAATTATTACAAATTACCTAGGAAATTCCCATAATAAGAATGTGCATGTAAGCAATTGTTGAAATTTTAGAGGGGCATTGAACAAATATTTGTGCAAAGATGAGTAATTTATTGATTTTTGTCAGTGAGATCTGAAAAGTCTCTTACTGTGAAATCTTTGAAAATGTTTAAAAATGAAAAAGGTAAAAAACTTGTTGCTTAGAGAGTGGAACAGTAGGACTTACTTGTACTGTCACTTATTTGGAGAAGCAACATTTTGTTCTTAATTTATACAAAATTTTCTTTAGTGCATTTCCTTTTGGAGTATTCACCGGAATATATTTTAGGGTATTCACATAAGCAAATCTCTCTGAGCGTTTGACAAGATCTAAGCTTTTATATGATAAATTACTTTTTCAATAATAGCACTCCCTAGTACTATATTTATGCACTTTTTTTTTCTTTTTTAAAAAAAAAAAAAAAAAAAAAAAGACAGGGGAAGCATGTCATATATAACCAAAAGTGAGCACAAAACTGCTTAGACAGGGTTTTAGTTATGTAATGATAATGCAGTTGACTTCCATGATTAATGAAAATCACTGCAAAAAAGCAAAGTATAGAGTTAAATACACAAAAATACAAAGTATATTAAAAACAATGTCAAAATTGACAAAGTTAAACTTACAAATTAGAAGATCATACTGAAGACATAATCTGAAGTCCAATTATAAGATGACAAAGGCTGTTTGGGGGACTTCTTTCATAGTGGTTTTTTTAACCCAAAATTTTAAAAATGAAAATTATTTTATACTTCTGTAATTTATTAGGTTGGAATTAGCTTCAGTTGGCATAGTAAAGCTTACAGTTTTTATCATAGAATATGCATTTAAGTTTGTATTCTGGCTTTTCATAATGTGTCATTGCTGTGTTACCAGATCAAAGAATTCTAAGTGACACTTTCTGATCAAGAGTGTCAAGAGGTTTCATTAGTAAACAGAGGCAGAAAACACTTGGGATAATGGTTCAATACATATTTTACAGTTCTGAAGGAAAGATAAATCAGACCTTTTTCTTTTTATTTCTTTCTTTTTTTTTTAAAGCTGCAAGTCCTTAAAAAACAATCTTCCCAGAATTCTATGTTTGTCATCAAGCTGTAAAAATTATTATTTAGTAACACAATAAGCACTTAAAACTAAAAGTGAAATAATTTAGCAGAATGGTGTATTTTATCAGACCTCTGCCCTGTTGCTAAATGTGTTTAGGTTGAAGCTCTTCACAAAAATGACTTCACAAAAATCATTTGCACCCAGCATTTCAGATAATAGAAGAATCCTCCCATCCAGAGCTGACTGCCAGAAAAGTAATTTTAACATAGCATTTAATCTTCTTTAAAGTTTTAGTGCTTGTGAACTGAAGGCCATGAAGTGGGACAAGGAGCCTGTGGCATGCAAATGTCTCCTAATGGTCTGCTTTTCCTATCTTACTTTTGAGAAATATCTCAAGTAGCTAAAAACTACAGAAATGCATAAGATATATTTGTTGTGCTCCTTTCTGGCAATACTATCTGGCTCTTGAGACATACTGCAAGGCAGTTTTCAGCCTCTTCTTGAGAGGCAGAAGGTAGCACTTTGAAGTACCTGTGCAAACTGGCCACAGTTTGTGACAGTTGTAATCTGTTTGGGATGAATTTGAATCCATGGATCTTCTGTGGTTTGGATTCTTCAAATAGGTGATTTTGAGATGGGTCTAACAGAGATCTGTGATGGCCAAGCATAGATGGATTGTAAAATCGGCTTTATGTCCTCTTTTTCTGCTCAGACTTTGTACCTCTTTTCAGCATTTCTGGATGTTTGACAACCCAGGGTGAGTGTGAAGTCCACATGGACCTGGAGATGTCTGACAGAGCTACTGGTACATTACTTTATGCAGTTTGTGGAAGTTGTAAATTAATAATAGACATATCAAAACTGAGGACTGAACTTGGCCTCTTGGTCTTGTATTTTGATGTAAAAATCTCTTGGGCAAATTTTTCTTTAAAAAAAAAAAGTAAAGATAAACGTAATTTCCACCAAAATTATCATTAGTATGAACTTCCCTTAAGATTTTAACACCCTTGCAAAACTGTTACAACTAGGAAGATTAGTATTAGTACAAACCCTGTACAATAAGTGTTCTAAAAAGAAAAGATTGCAGTAAGTCATACTGACTGAGAACAATTCTTATTTAGGGAGGAAAAGTAAGTTTCTATGTTTGTCATTATCCAGCAGTTACTGGAGAGATCAGTCACTGGACCAGGAATAGTTCATGTTTTTTTTAATATTCAGGATAAAAAGTAAGGGTGCACTAAAGGCATATGTTGACTGCACAAATCTGGAAGGTATCATAATGTAAAGGTTTGGAAAGATTTGCAGGAAAAAATTGATCACTTAAAAACGGCAGGGAAATCAAGTTCTCTACAGGTTTATCTCTGTCTCCTTATTCTCAGGCATGTTTATTATAGGATTAAATTAGGTATATTTTATAATGCCTTTTATGTCTTTAAACTTTGCTGCAAATTACTTGGATTTCGGAGCAAGGAATAGCCCAGCATGGGTGTTAATGCATTGGGAACATATTTTAAACTTTTCTTTCCTCTTCCATTTTGGAAGCTTTCCATTTTGTGCACATTGACTGTCTGTATAAATGTCTATTAGGAGAATCTTTTTTTCTTCAAAATTTGTCTAAAATTTAAAAAAGGGAAAAGAGTAATTTCCCTAATATGTTTGGTTGGTTTTGTTTTGTTTTGTTTTTAATTATATGCCAGTTACAATGGTCTTGCTTGGGCCAGCTCCAGTATTGTTAAGTTGGTGTCTTTTTGCAACATTGATTCTTTAATTGCCCTTTAATTTCCTTTAGTATGCAATGAAGAGAATAGTCCCCTATCTGTAGAAATGTGCGCTCCTCCTATTTTTAGATTAGTTGCTATCCAAATCAGTATCTTAAATTATTAAAATGCTTTCTGATCCAGCACTCTGTCACTCTCTCTGGCCTCTTTCATCTGTATAAAATATGTTTGCAGACCTTTTTTCTCAGGCTGCCATAGAAGTGCTTTTTAGCATCCTCAGATCATCTGGTCTGTTTCTCTGCTCTTAGTTTAGAGCTTGATCCTGCTGAATCACCTGAAATAGTTATATGATTCCAGCCTGATGACTGTGTCACTCTGTACTAAATTTCCATTCAAATGTTCCTGTCATTTCTTTCATTATTACACTTTGCATTTTGACACTTAAAATCCAGGATAAAATTCCAGTTTCCTTATTCTTACATTTGTATTGTCACAAATCTATTCTGCTTGGCTCAAAAAGGCCGTTGACCCAGCATTTCTAAATTAAGTATCTCACTTTTTGACTTGGCCCCATTTACTTTCTCTTAATGTCATTGCTTACACTGCAAATGTTCAGAGTTTAGCTGTGCCTTTTTTTCAAACGATTGGGGCACTTCATAGAAAAATCCAGTAGACTGAATGACCTGATGATCATTCAGTCAGGCAATGACAATCTTGTTTTGAGCTGTCTCTGAGGAAGACTTGTCCATCAATAACTATGATGGCTGGCAAAACGCTCCAGTCCTAGATGTCAGTGTACCACGTAGTCCTTGGACTTGCAATTAGTGTAGTGCCAGATACAGATTAACACAATGGTTTGCATGCTTTAACGATCTCTGCTATGAAGAAGTTCCCTTATAAAATGTTGTATCACAGGATTACTGCCAGATGTTGGCTGGCATCATTAGTAAGGCAGCTCTCAGGTTTTGCCCCTCTGTTATTTCAAAAATCTTACAGAGGGGCTAAAGATTATGGGTTGCCAACAAATATGAGGGTGATAATACCAATAGGTTCCTAGCTGTATACAATACAACTTGTAGTTTCCATACAATACACTGTTTTGTGTTCCAAGAAAGTAAGTTGTACATAATATATAAAACCAGGAAAACCAACCTTTCCTGAGAAACACTAAATCTGTCAATTTTGTGTTAAGGAAAAAAATAAGCCTTAAGAGCATGATCTCTGACGGCAGGGAACAAGAATTACTCCTACGTACTACTGGCTACTGTGTGTAATAGCTCACGGCTTGCAGAATTAAAATGCCCCAATTGCAACGCACCAAGTCAACCACATCTTCATAAACCAAACTTCTTAATTTTAGCCCTGAGGTGCTTTCTTGTAGTATTATAATGATGGGATTACAATACAATGATTTCAAAAGTGCAATGGGTATCAAAGTGTAGAACGTACCCAATTAAGCACAGTGAGATCTTGCTCACAACCTAACCCTTTTCGCCCACCGTCCTTTGTCTCTTACATGTGTCTGAGAAAAGCCATTGGGAAACTCTAAGGGTTTTTCAGTTCCATGGAATGAAGCTCTTCACAAAAAGCAGCTGGCCAATTGGTCTGGCAGTCCCATAAAACATAGCCTTAATGAAACTTCCTAAAGTAGGAACCAATTTTTTGTGCATGATGTTATGTCAAACTTGCTCTATTCTACTTCCAGGGGCACGTATGTGCAAGAAATGACTGCTTTAGCAATGAAAACACAGTTAATAATTTGGAAATCATAGTATCTGGTGGTAGCTTATGCTTGTTCCCTGAGAAGTGTTCTCTTCAGGTAACAGTTAGTGTTGAAAGAACCAAAAGCCTTTTCTTGTTTGTTTGGTTTTTTTGTTGTTGTAGTAGTTTTTGACAGAATGTTTATAACTTTTGTTTCAGTCTGTTAGGAAATGTGCTATTTGTTATGTTACTTTGCAAACAGTGACAGCAACAATACGTATGATAGTACTCATCAGTATTTTAGGTCCCTTGAGATGTTTATTAAGGAGAAAAGTTACCCAAGTGGCAGGGAGTTTTGTCCTTAACAAAGATCTCGCATGTTAACTTATAAACTAGGAGTCACCCAGTGCATTTGGGATGTGATGTTATCAAGGGTTAATACACTGAACTGCTGCAGCTCCCTTGACTCAGCTGTCTGTGCTGGAAAGTACACTTCTTCACATATAGTATGTAGTTACTATACATATATGTACTAGAAAAATGTGTGGCTTTTGCCTCCATCTTTCCTTCTTCAGAAAACTTTCCAATGTAGTTCAAGGCTATTTACTATAGGGTTCTTTATTGCATAGTATATCTATACAGTACCAGAAAGAGGGCTTGAAGTTTTGGCTGATGTGAATTTTAGGGGAGATAAGTGATTCCTGTCTCTGAAGACTGCCAAGAGAAGGATCTTGTTTGGTACTTGTCCTGGACTTCTATAATAGTGTGGCAGCAAAAGGCAGGGAGAGAAATTCATGTTAACAGATTCAAAAACTCATGCAAAAAATAAAAATCAGATAAGACTGTAAAGAATAAATTCCCAGTAATGCCACATTTAAAGGCTTGGCTTGCAGCCAGCTGAATGTTGGTGCATACTACGTGGGCTGACTCCTCGTCTTTGAACACGGAGGTTCTGTCTATACCCTGGTGCAAAAGCGCACAAATCCCCCTGGGCGTGTGGTGTGTGAAGATGTGCAGCGCGTGCCAAACCTTGCACGTGGGATCTTGCTAGAAAGCACAATTGGAATGGAAGGGGAACTGGGGTGTGCTGCCATTTCACTGCTTGTGTGGCCACTATTGTTTCTGATAGTAGTTCACCTGTGGCATGCACGCGGTGTGCCTGAAAATACACTATGGGCATGTGCACAAGATATCTTCCCTAGCTGTACATTTATCTGTATGTATCTTCAGGATTTCTTTTCTGAGCTAGATGCAGAGCTTTACACTCTAATCCCCTGGTAAAATAGCAGATAAATCTTGCCTAATGCCAGCATTAGTTATTTCTGTATTAATAGAACCTTCAATCTAATATTTGTGTTCTCCTAGATATTCATGATTTGGCTTCATTTCAGCCTTCATGCTGAGGACCTTCCTGGACTACAGCCAAGCTACTGAGTATGAAGGATTAAATTTGCCCTTGTTTCATGGCAAGGTTGTATGGGAGCATTCCAAGACTGATTTTCATAATTTGACAGTCAGGAGGAGAGTTGATGTATTTATTTCCTTTCTTCATGCTCTCCTGAAAAGGAAAAGCTGCCTCTGCTGAATCTTGAACACTAATCACCACAAAGATTTTCTTTTGTCTTGCTGCAGGTGTGTGACAGTTCAGATTACTTGTATATGGTTGGAGTAGCACTGTGTAGTTGTCCTGTAGGGAGTTAAATATGGTTTCTTGGCATCTTGCAGTTCTGCATTTGGACAGGACAATTCCAAATATTTTGCATGATCCTTTATTTTGTTTACATGGGCAGGGTTGAGGGACAGTGCTTTTCTAAATATAGGAAATACTTGATGAGCTCTTTTATTCCTGAGTGCTCTGGTGTAACAGCAGAAGACGTTCTCTTCTAAATTATAAGATTTTTCAATGGCTAGCAAGAACTATA
>VZTM01033463.1:4153-6653 GCA_013400555.1 Jacana jacana | reverse complement strand
ACTTGTTACTGCAATACTGGCTTGTTTGGGGGTTGCTTTGAGCAAGAAAGTGCTGACATGTGCTCTGACATGGCATCGATAATAGTGAAATTGTCATTTTAATGTGGTAAAGCTTTGCAAGTTTTCCCTAGCTTGCTTCCCAATACAGGCACCTAGGAAAAATAAAATTAAAGGCTGACCCATTAATTTTGCAGCCTTGTCTCTATTTCACATGGGAAAGTGCCAGACTTGGTGACTGATGCAACTCCTGGGCAGAGAGAAGACCTCTTCCACAGTAAGAACATGTCTTTGTGATGGAGTGGGCTTAATGTAACATTTCCATTTATATGTGCTTGCATGCACAGTTTCCCTAAGGTAACGTTTCCTATTATTTTGGGGGATCATAAAACTTCTTCATGTAAGTAAGTTTATTTATTTCAATCTATAAATAAAGCCAAGAGTGCTGGCTGAAGCTCCAATTGCTCTTTAGAATATATAACCATCACAAGAGTAAAATGATAATAAAGTAAATGAAAGTGTTTCATGATTTATTTCCATCAACTATAATTTTGAGAAATTCACATTTATGACTGTAAATCTGATCTTGACAGATCCTTTGTAGATTAAATAAAGCTCAAGAGTTGCATAAAAGTACTATTCATTTGCCAGCTTTCATTCCCTGAAGTTGCATAGAGTCCTACCACCCTGTCTTCTTGAAAGTTTACTCCACTGCTCTGCCTTCTTCATCCTCATCCCACTTTTTTTTTTTTTTCTCATTAGACTTTTCTTTCTGTTCTGTCTCCAGGGTTCAAAATTCCCATCCCATTTTAAGACCCAAATCTCTGTCATCTTTTAATACATACCTTTAATCTGAATCTCTGAAAGTATAGGGAAGCTCAGGGCAGGAAGAGGTGAGAGCATTGAGTCTGTTGATTTGCCTGCAAGAACAAGACAAGCAGGAACCAGCTGGGTCCAAGACAGATTTGTCCTTTTCAGCCTCAGAGTTACCACAAAAAGATGGATATTCCAGAGCATCAGAGCTGTGGGTTTGCAGCAGTGTGACTTTAAATCAATTAGATGCCATGGATATTTATCATGTAACATATGCAAGTGTGGTTTCAGAGAAAACTGCATTCTCTGTACGATGACAAGAAAGAGGTTGTTACCTGGAGGAAAGGATAAATGACCTTTGTGTATTGGGCCAAATATTTAAGATGCTGTAAATTACCCTCCTCCTATTTGGCAACTTTATGACTTTAAGGAAACTAATATTCTAGCTTTCTCAGTTCTTCCAAAGACCACGCCTTCGTGATTCATAAAGGTGTATTTTACTGAACGAGTGTGTTATTTTATAGAAATGCTAATATGTGATACTTGATAACTCCAGGAATCTTTTTCCATGTTGTCCCTCTTTTATGTGTACAGTGATGTAGGACCCCGCCTCTCACCAACTTAATATGTATGAGATCCCAGGGTCCATATCAGGGTCCAGTGAGTGATGTGAGCTTTGAGTTATTAGTGTCATGTTGTACTACTCCAAGGGCCATCCTATTCAATAAATCTAATTTGTCTAATCTAAACTATCCAGCTCTGTAATTCTGATCAATTGTTACCATTTGGCAAGACTGTGAATATGTGGTCTTTAGCATTGTGAATGTTTGGGCTATTCATAGTCCTTGAAGTCCTAAAGATGTGGGAAGGTTATGAACCCTGAATACTTGCTATCGTCATCTTTCTGAGAATCTTTGTTTAGTACTCTCTAAATTTCTTAATATAAAGTTGGGTTATTTTTCCCACTGAATTAAACTGTGCTAGACTGGATTATTTTGCCTGACAAACACTAGCAAGCACTCGCATATCTTGATCTGTCAAACAAACCTTATTCAAGCGGGAGCTGTTTGGGAGCTGTCACATCCTCAGCAGAGGAATAGTGCTGCCGTGAGTACACCTGACCTGCTAATCTTTGTCAACTGAAAGTAAAATAGATTGGCTTAAAACACCTTCAAGTAAAAGATGACTAACTGCTGGAACCACACCACCTCCACTTAAACTGTTTCCAGCCTTGACGTTCTTCATATCTAACCTATTTGGAGTGTAAACCGATTTTGCTGTTTTCTGCTTGCCTTAGTCATAATCTAAAGTCTCAGTCCCATCATTAATCACTTGAAGACCACTATCAGTATAACACTGGAAGTTTGGAGAAGTGAGTCTTCTATCTACTGCAGGGAAAACTTAATATTTGTGCAGTATTTTAGGGAGGATGGTGGAGCCAGGACTTGGAAGGAAAACTGGGCTCTGTTCCTCACTCCATGGCTTTCATACCTCTGTCATATGTAATAATATAATTTGCAATTATCTTTTGGGATTTCTTAATTAGAAGAAATGAAAATTAAGAGGTTTTGTTGTTACTTATGATGATGTACAACAAATAGCGTCTGTTTCTTTGCTTCCTGTCCTCTCTCCCCTACCACCTTAACAATCTACACTACCTGCTTCCTTTGCTTTCTCTCGCCCTGTCTGT
>VZTM01033458.1:1007-13630 GCA_013400555.1 Jacana jacana | reverse complement strand
AAATGTAGAAAAGAAAATTTGAATCATGATTAGTTTGAACTGTTATTGTCTGCTGTTTAGAAGGAAAGGAATCAGTGCTCTGATTGTCTTCTGTAAGGTTACCTGTTATAACCGTATCCCTCTTTTCTGTCCTTCTAGCTACTTGATTGTCTATTTATTTGCAATAGTCTTTGGAGGTAATGAACAGATTAAACTAATCATGATTAGTTTGAACTGTTATTGTCTGCTGTTTAGAAGGAAAGGAATCAGTGNGTTGGCACAGCTCTGCTGAAATAAGTGGAATTAGCCAGGAGAGTCAAAAAGCCTTGTGTTCAGCAACCATAAGCTATCTGACCTGTCGATGACTTCTAAAATCCCTGCAGTGGATGCTAGTGTGTGGTTGTACAGTGCAATCTTAAAGGGTAATACATACAGGTCTGAAAACCAGAAGACGTTGAAATCTAGGATGTATTACATTGCCTAAATGAAATAATTGTAAGAATGAGTAAATCTAAGCATTTGGGGGAGAAACCATGAAAGAATTATTTTTGCTCTTGAGCAATGTTTAGTTTAGTTAGGTACCTATGGGGTCTTTACTTATCTTGGATAAAAGAAAGCTGGACTTGGATCCAGGTCTTTTTAATATGAGGTACATACCATCCACTAAATGTGAGTGGTTAGACAAATGGTACTGGTTACTGTTATATAACTGACTTTGTAATCAAAGCATCGGCCCACAGATAGCTTCCAGTGTTGCTATTGTTGTACATGCTGCTAGTGTTCACTATTCTAGGGGTGAACAGGTCTTCAAAATCTGGCAGACCTTAGGACATTTGCTGTTGTCTGTCTAGTAAAAGAAAGACCGATGAGCATAAAGAACGTTAGGGTCCACATTTATAGCCACAGCCATGTAAAGAACAAGACAGAAAAGGACACTAACATGTGAAAAAAAAGAATCTTACAGGACACAGGAAAAAAGAAAATCCTGGGAGCTAGAAAAACGAGCAGTGAACTGAAAGTACATGCCATGCTATTAGGGCAGGGCATACCACTTTTTACTGCCGGCCATGAGCATTCCTGTATAGAGCTCTTGTGTACCTGAAGTGCCACTAAGCTTTTAGCCCTTCAACTCCCAAAGAGAGAAATGGTGAGTCTCTACTTTTTACTTTCCCATTTGCATGAGGGAATGAAAATGTAGTCTTCAATAAAAATGTCTTTGTTGATGAATAGCTCATACTACAGAATTTTTTTTAATAAAATGTTCATACATGACATACCTGGCAATTATTTTCCATTGCTCTAAACTTGTATATATCTTCCTTATGCAGTCACTTAGTACATAACTCCAGTGATGTGTTTTTCCCTCTACACCTACAGTAAGTTAGTTTTCATAAGGATGAGAAAGTGCCTCCCGAGACAACACATTGCTGAGAAGAATTAGAAGACCAAAGGTAATAGATCTTTTAATTTAAGATAGAGTCACTTGCCATTTCTATTCCTTTAAAAAGCAGTCAATTCTAATTATAGAGATTTATCATGGATTAAGGAAGAAAAATACTAAAGTAAGCACTGCTTCTTCTACTATAACTCTAGGGTTAAGGCTTTTCTAAATGGAAATTATGCTTAGTGAGGACAGCAAAGTGACTGCCATCAAATTCTGAATTAACTCTTCATATGGTGCATATTTTGTTGTTATGGAAATAATATGCTTTTAACTTTAAAAAATGGAAAAAATAGGCATCACTGACCATTACAAATGTTGAGGAAGAAAAAAAAAAAGGAGTGAGGGAGATGCTTTTTGAAAAAAGGAAAGCATTTCTAACAGTACTTGTAAAGTAATATTCGATTTCATCCAGAGTAACAGCCTTCCAATGGAAGAAAACACTCGTGACCCATCTTAATTCTAATATTTTCAGAGTTTAATGCAAATTGTGAAGATTTCTATAAAAGCTACAGACACCATGACTGAAAAAGATTAACATGGAAAGAATCACTCTCAGTGCAGTTTCAAAGACAACTTCCCCTTTCGCTTCATGTCCTAGAGATGTTTTTTATTTTATCATGTCTTCCTTTTTTCTGATTGCGTTTGTTCTCCACATGGAAATTCTTTAGTACTCATCAAGATATCTGGTATCCTTTCCTGAGATACCATTTATCATGGGACTGTTTATCACTTTCCTTATCTGGGCCACAGATGTGCTGGCTTATATTTGGAGACTTCATTCTTTTCTGAGGTATCAAAAAAATCTGTGGAAAGGAATGGGACAACAATATGTTAGTATGGTAAAAGATCATTTTTGTGTCAAACTTTCTGTTATTTCATTGTTACCCACATGGGGAGAGTGGTAGAAATCCTGTGCTGCTTCTCTCGGACGTTGCACAGCCTGCAATATTTAGCCCACAGACTGTTTCTGAGGCAGAACTAAGGAATCGGTGTACGTTTTCAGTATATTTTATTATAGATATCTGTGATCTTACCCTGAAAACTACAAGCCTCTCTTAAAACATATATTCATAAAATATGAAGCCAGAGAAGACATTTAACATCCTCTGGTATATGTAATGAAACCCTATATATACTTCTACCATGAGTATTTTCTGTAAGCAGCTTTGGATTGACACATGGCCAATACAAGAATTAAATATCAATAACTGTTCTATTTTCATGTTCTATTAACTCAGTGTTCTCAAACTAATATACTATTGGATGATTAGAAGTTGTGTTCTTCCAACTGCATTATACTTTTTTACTCATCACCCTATTCTCATATTTTTTAATACAAATATAGTCGGAGTTACATTTTCTTAAGAAAATAGCCACAAGATGAGAAGTAACTAAGGAGGAACTCTTGAAGAGTATCTACATGTAGAAAATGAAGTGATAAATATATATGAAAAACAAGAGTAAAATTATAACTATATCTATAATTATCACAGTACAATCTAATCAACTTTAAAGGAAATGTGACTAAGTTTAATTGTGATGGTTATTGATGTAGTTTGCTGTAGTTTGTTTAAGATGTGAGCACCACCAAGCTCTGTCTAGGAGGAATTTCTAATGGATGTACTACATTTAACTTTTAAGTGTCACTGAAAGAAGTCTGAGCGGAGTATGAAGCTTCTGGCAACAATTGTGTGACCGCTTTTATGATTTAAAATTGAATGTTGTTTTTACATATGACGAAGCATTTCTGAATTTTGGGTTTGGGTTTTTTTCCAGAATGTTTCCTATGCAACATAATTAACTGGTTTAAGTTTCATATTTGAAATTAACATACTTGATCAGAGACAGGTTATTAGTTGCTTCTTGCAGAGTATAAATGAGAAACTTTCACAGTTTCAGTGTAAAAATGAAAACAAACTGTGGCCAGATCCATGGGTTTATCCAACTATTAAAATGAAACTTCAATAGTTCTATATTTTCTCCTGGAAATATGACATGTTTCTTTAAATGAGCTCAGATTTTCTTTGCAAATGGAACAGCCCAAGGATCTGTAGCAAGCATCCAATAATCTGTTATTCATCTGTAGCAATGCCAAGAGTAAAAGGGGAGGAACTGTTATTTAAAAGTCTGTGGAGACAGTACTTGGTTATTTTCTTTAACTCAGTGATGAATCTGCTTTTAATATATGTGGAGAACAAAGCGGTTCAGACCATTACACTTTCTAAACAGAATGTATGAAGACAGGCAATTCTTCATGCACTTGAGTAAGGTGCTTGTAGGCAATACTTGTCTAGCACACCAGCTCTTCAACTTGCAATTCGTGCATTGTAAACAGCTCCAAATATCTACCACACTGAAGAACTGTTTCCTCATCAGTGAGGAGATGACAGGTTGTTCAGTTTATTTTTAAATAAAATTTTAAATAAAATCCTGGAAAATATGTAGGATTAAAGAGACACAAAGACACCTTAATGTGCATAGTTGTCCCTTTTTCCAATTTAAAACCCTCATCCAGCTGTGCTTGAGTGGTATCGTGTGCTGCAGTGGCCCTGGGTGGTACGTGATTCCTCCTGCTCTGGCTGGGGCAGTTGCATTTTGAAAAATGCTCATTGGAACGTAGGAGGAGATAGCCCTTCTACAGCAAATTCAGCTGCTGTGTTTGATTGCATGTCTTTGATCTTGGCAGGTCACAACGGTGCAAATCTGCAGGACCCATGGGCAAGATCTCTGTTCTGTGTGGCTGGATTCAGTAGTTCAGATATGACTTTAAATAGTATTTATTGTATGATTGGCCTACGATGCTAGGCATTTTTTTCCTGTTGTTTCCCACAAAGGGTCAAAGACATTAGGCAATCCCAGGCTGCCCTTCAGACTGGGTTGCACCCATCTACCAAGTGCCTGATTTTATCTGATTGTGCAGTGGTTTTGGGCGCCCATCGAGAATGTGAGTCCTGGCTTCAGTTTTGATCAGTGCTTGACAACTGAATTCACATCCCCTGGTGGCTTGGAGGTATTTAGGATGGAGATATTCCAAATATTAATTGGATGCAGAAACTGGAAGTCAGAATTCCCTTCTCCTAGGTGAATTCTGAATCAGGTTGGGTTTTAGAGTAATATTTTACAGATTCACAGAATTGTCAGAGTTGAAAGGGACCTCTGGAGACCATCTACTCCAACTGCCCTGCTACAGCAGGATTGCCCAGAGCACATCGCTCAGGACTGCATCCAGGCAGGTTCTGGATTTGTTCTGGCTTTCTGCCTTTTGTCTACAGCATCGTAGTTATGATGTAATAGCAAATTATACATTTGTGATGTATAGTTATTTGAGGAAACAAATAGTTTCACTTGAGAGGAAGAACTTCATGCTGATTTTCACTGAAGAGTGGGCTTTTCAACATCTACAATCATGTTACCAGCTTCCATCACAAGCCAAGAGCACTGCAGTGTTTCTCCTCTTTATGGTTTGACAGTGCACATTAAGAGAGAGGGGGTCTATCTTGTGTTTTTTTTTCCTCTTCCACAAATTGCAGCCTGCAAAATACAATCTTACATTAGGAATATATTCAAAAGAGATTATGTCAGTAGCTATAATAGAAAGTTTTAAAATTGGACAAAAGCTATTTAAATGGAATATCTCTTTTTGTTTTGGTTTGTTTTGGGTTTTTTATGGTTTGGTTTGGGTTTTTTGGTTTGTTTGTTTTGTTTTATTTTTTCTGTAACAAGCAAATTCCTGCTTTTAGTTATTAGTTCATAAATAATAATTAAACATAAGCTTGTCTCTACCTTTTTGGAATTCTCCAGTATAGCTCTATGCTTTCAATTCTTTTACTAGTTCAGTATTAGAAAAGAAATATTGATAATCATATATATATATATATATATATAAAATATGTATATGGTGAATAAATTCTTTCAGAAATGTAGTGGTGTTTAGTTTTGCAGAAGTCAGGAGTACAAGTAAGAAAAAAACGTAAGGGGTATGTTATGGAATTGAAATTACAAGAAAGAACTGTTTAGGCAGTTATATTGAAATTATTCAAGTTGTAATTTGATGTTAATGTCTGTGTTGTGTTTTATGTTTATCTTCAACTTCTTACATGAATTTTGCCTTGACTAAATGTAGTGTACAGTACACATACAATCTCTACAACTATCAAAGTAAACAGGCATAATCCACATCTCAGGTGTATTATATCATCTTTGTCTGTTAAACAGAGTTAATGTTCACCCCATGCATGCTCCCTCACATATAATAAGGACCTATTCAGCACTTATGTAGCTTTATTGCTAGCATTTTAATGCCAGAATTCTGTATATTATTTCTGTTACTGGAATAAGATAGATACACTTCTTATTGCAAATGAGGACAATAGATCCCAAGCACCCCAGCCTTATCAGTGTGTTGTTCTGTCCACTTCAAGAAAGCTCCCTCCAGTAGATGACCAGCAGTGAAATCACAGGGATTTGCAGGTAAATTTGAATAAATCCATTTCTATGAAGACATAAGGAAGAAACGATCAGAAGTTCAAAGGTCAGACCACTCTGTTTAATTTTTTAATGATTTCCAATTCTTGCTGAGGTTCCCAGTATCAACATTCTGCTCAGTTATTTGCCCAGCAGTCATCCTATCCATATTTGATATGGGATAATTAGCAACTGGCCTTGAGAAGTGCAGCCCTTTCTACCATCTGCACAATCAATGTTAGAAAGTGTTCTACTTCCTAGGGATAGCCATGTATTTTCTGAACAGCTCTTGATTGATTAAAAGGGATGTAATGATCATGAAAAACGTTAAACTTGCAGCCTTCTATTGACAATGGCTGTGTTTAGCTTCATTAGATGTGATGCTAACATCTGTCCGGTGAGATGGAGGCCACCTGCTCATTTTCGTGTAAGTTCTAATCATCATCTACTGCTAAAGACCCATATATTCAGCACATTAAGCAGTGCCAATGATAAAAATGGAAGTATCTGTAGTTCCTTATCAGACATCTAATTTCTTCTTTTATTGCAATTATTGCATTACAACTTTCTATAATCCTTTGAAAGCAGGTAAGAGGAAAAGATCTTTGTTCTTTCAAGCTGGCAATTTAAGTCTCACTAAGAGACCAGCCTGAGATGGGGGCACTAGTTTCACTGGTTGGCGTGATGATCAGAGAATGCCCAAGCTGTAAGTGATCAGTTTTGTAAATGGCTTTTAAACACTGGAGAAATGAGGATGTTCTCCAGCATGGTTTGCCAATAGTAACAGGTGACATTAACATGAATTTGCAATAAATAATTATAAAAATAGACTCATTTTTGCTGATTAGTAACATACAAAATAATGCCTCATTCCTTCTTTCCCTTAAAAATAACCAATTGAGTCTAAACTCCTCTGCACACAGCAACTTATGTCGTATTTTATTAGCCAGTAGAATAGTATATTTAAAAACAACAACTTTTTCTTTCTTTCATGTCTGGTAAGACCTTTTCTTTTCTCCTAAGGGACTGTATACTATGGTGCTGAAAAAGAAAGAGATAAATGGTATTAAACCTATGTCAGCCACAGCTAAACAAGTACCTTTATCAAAAAGACAGACCACTCCTGAAATCTTAAAGGCATATTATTTCTCACAAGGTAAATCAAGCAAAGTCCTAGGAACCTCTCCTACTATTAAATTACTGTGTCCATTCAGCATGCATGCATTCAAAATGGGAATTTATGCTGTGTTAGACAATAATGCACTTACACAATTTTTATCTTAATAGAAACAATGATCTTAATAAGCATATTAAATTGGAAGTCACTGTGTGATGATGTACATTTTATTTCACTACTAACAAACTGAATTACATGCTAAAGGTTTGCTGTCAAATTGAAACCTAGTCAGTCCATAAAAATGATTTAATAACAGGTTCCTGTAGTGCAGTATTCCTGCATCTCCCTTTAACTACTGTGGTTTTAACATCCACTTTTTCTCATCTCATTTATGAAAATGTTTCTGTTTCTTTTGAGCATTATGAAAAGTGAAAAGGGGTACAAGTGTGTAGGAGAGATGGCAAAACCTGCCACATATGATGACATAAATGCTGCTTCTATTAGTCAGTAGGAAAACACCAGTGAGCCGGAATTCTCACAGCCACATAAACAATAAAGACATTTAAAATAGCATTGTTATTATTATTTATCTCCCAAACTGAATAAATTAAGTACTTTCAGAGGGAAGTAAAAAAATTTTAAATAGATGCTTAATCTTTGATTATTTAAAGAGAATGTGGTTTATCATTAATTAAAATTTGTTGAAGCTATGGAGAAGCCTTTGAAAAAAACGTTGTTTTAAAACTTTTTTTATTTCTGAGAGGATTCTCCATGGTTGTATTGAGAGATTTTTCCTTGTATTTAATCATTGTATTGTGTGTTTCCTGCTCTACCTTTCATACTCTAGGCAAAATACAATCTTGGAACCCAGCTCCATAATTTTGATATGCATATAATTTTACATAGTTGATGAATCCAGCATGCAATGGTAAACAGCAGGGAGGGGCTCAATGGAAACTCATTTGTTAGTTTTCCCACTTGGAGGCTGTTATTTTTATAAATTACTGATATTGGACACTGTAGGAGTGCCCTTTTTCATATACACTGAAGTACTTCACTGGCCCCAGGAGTCACTAAGACTAGTGGATTTTAATAGTTATAGATCTTAAATGGAGGGTTAGAAATTGTTTCTTTTCATTACAATTACAACAAGGAATTAACCCCAAGGGTATCCACTTAATTTCATAATATATAGACTGGAACGCTAATAATGTGGCTCTTCTAAAATGTAATAAAGAAGCAACTGCCCCTTGGCTCCCTGGGGTAGATTTTTGTAAAATGTATTGCAAAAAATGTAACACAAAGAAGATTTCACGTTAACAAGCTTTGTAATGTCACCAGCTCCAGTGCTCAAAGTGCTCTGAAGCTCATAGACACCAAGTATTGGCACTGATTTTGCAGCAGGAATTTAGTACCAGTACTTCCTCTGATATTGCTTCACTGGTACAAGGAAAACAGCCATAGAAGGAGTGGAGGGTAATTTACAATTAAGCACATAAAGAAGTGAAATAGCAGAGGGAGGAAGAAGGAGTACAGTAGTACAAAGTAATTGCTTCCTTCAAGGTCCACTTGGACCCATCCTCTAGCCAAGTTTCCTGTGTTATTTTAATCTTCCATGCCCTATTGCAAAACAAGCCTTGGCCTTACAATTGGCAGCAAGTGAACTCCAGTACATTTGCACTTGTGAGCAGCAAAGTAGCCTCTGACCTCTCAGTCATTATGGATGGTGACTGTGGAACAAATTCCTGGCCAAGATCTTAAATACTGGATCAGGCTGTGGTTTTAAATCTGAGTTTTATTTGCTGATGATTTTAATGGAGTCTGACCAGACACAGAGTCCTGGGAAAGCTTTGCAGAAAGGACAGCAAGAAAAGAAGTACACTAGCTGGGTCTATTCTATACTGAAAGAAAAAAAAAATGCAGTCAGGAGAAAAATCCAATTTTTTTTATTTTTATTTTTAATGGTAATTCTTCCAGGCATTTCTAACAGAGGTTCTAAGATTGTTGCTTCTTGAGGAAAATTCGTTAGGGAAGAAATCTTTTGCCAATGTTATTTAATTATCGATGATATGTCTAGAATTCTGTGCACCTATCTATGTTGCAAATATTTTGTATGTAGCAGCAAATTTAAATAATTTGCCTGACTGTTCACAGGTATGTATAAATGCTCAGTTGATCTGTTTATACTCATCCCCTCAAATCAAGTTCCCCCGGAGTTAGTCGGCTGAGAATTTTACCTATAATTTCTGGTTTGTACACATTTATTGAACTCCTACTTCCAAATGCTAGGAGTACAAAATAACGATCTCTAACTTTTCTAGATAAACTGGTAGTTCCTATTTAATTTATGTAAAATTTTCTATAAAGATGCAGAAGCACCTGTCTTCAACAAAAGTTACTATTCCTAACTGTCAGAGATATGCCAAGGCAAGAGAGAATAGATGTCTAGAAGGCTGCCAAGAAAAAAAGATGGGAATTGAATGAGTGAGATAGCACTTTATTCACCAAGACAATACATGACAATACTTCACAAGCAGAGGTGGGAGTGCTAAGTGCCATGTATGCCTAGGATTGGTGCTGTATGGGTTAGGCAGGAGAAGGCATAGCAGGGACTATTTGAAAGGCTGGGAGATCAGATCAGATTCACAGAATGGTTGAGGTTAGAAAGGCTCTCTGGAAATCATCTTGCCTAACCCCCATGCTGAAACAGGACTACCTAGCACTAGGTTCCCAGGACCATGTCAAGAAAGCTTTTGAAAACCTCCAAGGAGAGAGACCCCACAAACGCCCTGGACAGTCTGTGCTGTGCCCAGTCACTGTCACAGTAAAAAAGTGTCTCCTGATGTTCAAATGGCACCTCCCATGTTTCCGGTTGTTCCCATTGCCTCTTGTCCTATTGCTGGGTTCCACTGAAAAGATCCTGGCTCTGTGTTCTGTGTCCGTCCCTTCAGATCTTTATACACATTGATGAGATCTCCCTTCTATTCTCCAAGCTGAACAGTCCCAGCTGTCTAAGCCTTTCCTTATAGGAGAGATGCTCTAGCTCCTTAGTCATCATAGCCCTTCTGTCCAGTATGCCCCTGTTTCGGTTATTCTGGGATGCCCAGAACTGGACACAGTGCTCCAAAAGTGGCCTCGGCAGTGCTGAGTAGAAAGGAAGGATCACTTGCCCTGACCAGCTGGCAATCCTTTGCCAAATGCAGCCCAGGATACCTCTGCAGTTGGCATTTTCAACTCACAGGGAAGTAGAGAGGGCTTCTTTCTTTTGAGGTGCATTTATGCAGTTTTAAGCCTTCTCTCGCAGAATCACAAAATTATAGGGAGTTGGAAGGGACCAAAGGACCTCTGGAGATCATCTAGTCCAACCCACCTGCCAGAGCAGGTCAACATGGAGGAGGTTGCACAGGAATGTGTACAGGCAGGTTTTAATTATCTCCAGAAATGGAGACTATACCACTCTTCTTAATATCTCCAGATTTTTTTTTTTTTTTTTTTTTGGCTTTCCTGTTTTCTGTGGATAGTCACCTCAGAATTTTGACTGATTAAAAAAAATCACAAAATAAACTGGGAGAAAAATCTAAATTCATAAGTCTTGCCAGCCAGTTTCAGTTAATTTTATTTTACTGGTATTAAAATTGGCTATTCTGGGCTTTTTTTTTTATTGGCATTAAAGTAAAATGGGGGAAATTATTTACATAAGAGAATTTACATTTTAACAACCTTCATCACCCTCGCCAGGTTGCAATGTTAATTTTCTTGAATGTATCCTGAAGCCAGTTTACTCAATAAAAACAAGAAAAGTGAAAATGTCAAGGAAGAATGGGAGACACAGAATAAAAATTGAGCATGTAACCAAGTTAGAAGCTGAAGGCTGAAAGTCTCTGAAGAGAAAAGTTTCCGGATTAAAGGAAATGCTTGCAGCCATTTCTCCCACTCGTGAGTAATTACTCGTATGCAATTGAGAAATAATTGCAATTGAAATCATATGAGTGATTTCAGCACTCAGCATTATGATCATGGATCATAATCTGGATTTTAATCAAGGGCAGATTAAAAAATAAAACACCATGGATCTCTTAAAGAACTATTTTTGTAAATGATAAGTCAGAGTTGTTTCAGTAGATCAAGTTGAAATCATATATATGTTAGGAAGTAAATTGGAGATCTTAGTGTAAGGGCATCCATATCCTTTCTTCATAGGAAAGCACCCATGCCAAGCTTCTTCCATTTCTTCCATCTATTCACAAGTGATACAAGAGCGAGTAATTTCAAGGGAAATCTGTGTTATAGCAAGATAACAAATGTGATGTACTTAGAAACAGTATTATCTCCTTCAACCAGAGACAAACATAGATACTATAGGTTAGGTGCCAATTTGTTTCACACAAATGACATGCTGTAAATCACTGCTGCTGTATTGCCATGTATCTAGTCATATTGTACCCAGCCTCTGCGACCCCAGAATAGATTCATTTGTAATGTAAGAAATGTGTGGTGAAACATATACTACAAAAAAATAGAAATATCCTACTAGAGAGCTGGAAGTGGGAATCTGAAGAACCTACTATTCCTTTTTCACAGATATTGTAATTTTTGCCCTTTTTGTACTGCCCCTGTCTAGTGATAGATAAGTGTGTGATTTGTTTTCCAGTAAGAGTGATTTCTGTGATAGGCACCAGTTGTTTTGTAGCCTTTATTCTAAAACCTCCATTCTTTTTAAATAAAATAGGGCAGCATACCCTTCATTAACGCGTGAAAATGTTACTTGTCTGTTTGATAGGTTTTTGAAAAGGCATTAAAAAAAAAGTCATCATAAGTTCCCAGTCATATTTACGTAATAATTGCTTTTGAGAAACTGTCTGTAAGATATTTTTTATTTTTTGAAAGAATAATACCAGTTGCACACAGTCCAAATTTTACTGGATCTCTCGGTGTTGTGGAGAGTATGAGACAGCTCTAGACTCCTGACCGCAGAAAGACCGATATACAGATGATAAAAAACAAAACTAATTTGGACTCTTAAGAAAGGCAAGGAAGGGAAGAATCTTTAGAATACTAGATCTGTGTGATGCTTTCCAACAGGTTAATTCTTGAAAATGCCTCATCATAAACTCCCATAGGGAGTCCATGTCAAAGTAATAGGCTTTTTGATGGAGTGCTTATTGTTCTGACTGAATGTGAGACTAAAGTTTCTATGCTACTGAGAGACCTCAGCAGCGAAATTACAGTCCCAAGTAGTTACCTACCATAGACCAAACAAAAAACTGCAGCTCATACTGACTGCAGTCACAAGTATGAACAGTCAATACTTTGGAAAATGCAAACCCACAATGTGCAAGCAGGGATGCCCATTTCTTAAGCAGTACTTTTGCAGCAGGTATAACTGAGAAAACTTGTATAGAAAATGGAAGATTGTTCTGCAATGATTATTAGGAGAAAAGAGAGAATGTTCTTTGTCTAACCATAAGCAATCAGCTTCAGTCACATAAATCATAATGTTCCATCCATAAAATGCCATGATGTTTACAGTCAACATAGGTGTAGTGGTGAACGCATAGCTGGAGATGTGTTACACAGGCTGAAGGGATGGGGATATAAAAGCTTGTTTGGGATTCTGAA
>VZTM01033457.1:10003-20407 GCA_013400555.1 Jacana jacana | reverse complement strand
CTATTATAGCTGATAATTGAGTCAGTCTCACCAGGAGTATTTTGGACAGACTTCTCTTGGGAGTCTTTTCACGGTTAAATATGTTATTTTGAACATTGCTGCCGAGGTATTTTTTTACTTTTTTGTATTTCCTGGGTAGTTGTCAAATCACTCTGCAGATTCTGCTTTGAGGTTAAAGAGGATGCAAGCCTGGGCACTAGATTTTTCTGTTATTAAGTTTTCCTGGCATTAGGAATTTAAATGAAGATGACAATACATTGTCACATAGAGAATTTCTTCTTCAGCCATCTTAGGTGCAGCAAGTAGAACACACACACACACACACACCCAAAAAAAAAAAAAGAGGCGACTGATGTTATTCTTTTTTATCAAATCCTTCTGCATTTTGTGATGGACACATTTGACCACAGCTATTACACCTTCTTGCTACAAGACTAACCTGCTCTCTGATATCCAGGAAAATGTATGTATTAATCCTTTCAAGTAGTGGTAGCTTCATCAGAGGAGACTGATTAAGCCCATTTTAGTATTACCCTACACTTCTGTGGAAAAGTAAGACTGAGTATCCAGAAATGTTTTACAAAGAAAGGGAGTTGAAATTTAAATGCAGGTTTGGAGGTGCTTTTTTCATTATTTTAGATTATTCCCTAGATGTGTTTACAAAATACCTCCCAGATTATGAATGCACAATTCATGATTATTTTGAGTGATTATATGGTAATCTGTCCAGTTCTTGTTAAGAATTTATATTGTGTTAAAAAAACAGTTGAAAATGGTTCTAAAAACATAAATAATTAAATTCATTTTCTCATAATGCAAGGTGTTTTGTGACAAGCTTAAAGTCCTTCTGTTCTCATGTTTCAGCTCACTTTCTTGTCAGCTGAGGTGACACAGTTTAAAAAGTTTCACTGTGAATCACGGAGAGAAGCTTATCTGGCTCTCTCCTGCAAAGAAATATAAAACAAGTTATATGTTTTGGAAGTCAGATGAATTCTCCATGCATTTTCATTACATTCCCTTCAGGCAGTTGTTTTGATACAAGTATGAAGCAAAAACCAAACAGACAGCACTATTGATAAATACTTCACTGTACAGAACCATAGTCTAAATCTTTTTTTTGTGATTCCAGTTTTATAAAATCTGCCTAAAATGACTCAAATCCTTTTTATAGACACCAAGAGTGGGAATCAAGTCCTACTGATTCAAATGTCAAACAGTGTTCTAATAACTGATCTAGTTTTCCCACACACAAAACCATTTATAATACCACCTATTACCATGATTTGATTGTAGGTCTCATGCTATTCACTGTTCTGGGAGTTGTCACTACTTGCATTTTAGTGAAATAAATTTCTTCTTTCCCCTAACCTCCCCAAAAATATATATCCAGTTTTCACTTCTGCAGACAAAAAAAGAAAACCCAGAACACTTGAAAATAAAAAGCAAAATGCACTTAGAAAGGACCCAAATATATATGCGACCAGTATGGTGTGGAGGAAGAGGTGGTGTCTTCGGTTTGTAATGGATAAATTCAAAAACTTGGAATGTTTCAAGGTTGGCAATGTTATGTTTAGAGCCATCAAAGTTCATATTGATTGACAGCAGCTCAGAACTTCACATAAAAGCAAAATAGTGCTTTTCAGACCTTTCCAATTATGCCTTCTACAGCTCTGCAGCACTGATTCCAACCTCATCTTCTCTCCCTATCTTACCATCAAATATTTCATCCTTCTATTCACAGAATTAGTTTTCTGTTCATTTTGGGTTTTTTTTTTAAACCATTTTTATATGTGTCCTTCTGCCAGTAAAAGTCCCTTTCCTCCAGTCACATGACTATGGTCATTAAAAATCATATGTTCCTGAGGAGATAATGTGCTTAAATTGTTTTAGCATGAAAATATCAATTGTACCTCTGGTAGAACAATGCAATCTGCTCAACAGTTTGAAGCCAAAAGACTTTGTTTTCAGGTATTCAGTACAATTACACTGATTACCTTCTGCTTCTGTTGTTGTTTATGTTGATTGTCCTCATCTGTTTAAATTGCAGGTGTGGCTATAAAGCTCCCAGGAAAGCCTGTCCAGATCGCAGCACAAAATTTATTAACAGCTATGAAAAAGACTCTTCCTAGAAAATCCAAGAACATGGGTATGGGTTGCATTAGTTAGTATTGTATGCACACTCTGCAATGCTTTCAGTGTTCAGGATCCCACTAAGGAGTCTCAGTGGTTTAGAGAGTTGTCAGTAACTGGGGATACTGCAGTAATCAGAAAAGCTTTCCTGATATATCTGAGTCTGTCTGGGATGGAGTTAATTTTATTCAGAGCAACCTGGACAGTGCTGTATTTTGGATTTGTGGCTGAAACAGTGTTGATGTTTTTACTACTGGGGAGTAGTGCTTGCTCTTTGGATTTCTTTTGTTCCCACACTGCTACCCTTGCAGCAGTGGAACAAGCTGGGAGAGGATACGTGGATGGATAATTGTTTTCATATACTGTTATTTTTCACAGCAGAATCAACATCATATTCTGATTTGCTAGGAATAATCAGCAGTTTAGATAACCAAATCTGGAAATATGATCTGTAGAAAAAGATATCAACATAGAATCATAGAATGGTTAGAGTTGGAAGGGATCTTAACATCAAGTTCCAACCCCCCTGCCATGGGCAGAGACACCTCCCACCAGACCAAGTTACCGAAATCCCCATCCAGCTTGGCCGTAAACACTTCCAGGGATGAGGCATCCACAACTTCTCTAGGCAACCTGTTCCAGTGCTTCACCACCCTCACAGTAAAGAATTTCTTTCAGGTATTTAATCTAAATCTCCCCTCTTCCAATCTAAATTTAAAGCCATTACCCCTAACATGCCATTATGCACTAAACTGGACTATACAGTAATTCAGTTTGCTTACTTACAGGCTTGTGTACAGAGCTTCTCAGGTTTTATCTAATAGCCCAAGGCTGGTTTAAGTCTGTTGCTCTACCACCATCACTTCACTCTTCTTTGACTTAACATCTCCTCACACCATGAGACCCTCATGCCTGAGCATTGCATGCTGGCAATTAGGATTAAGACAGAAAAACATTTATTCATGTGTCCCTCTGAATATCTTCACATAAACTAGAAATTAAAAGGGCAGACAAAAGGGTGTAAGAGTGCCATGAAGACATGTATAAGAACAAGTATGAGAACACTCAGAGTCAAGTTTTATACTTTTAAATTTTATTTCCAAAGCCTCTGGGAGCTCCGAGACTTCATTTACTTGATAAAATGTAAGTACCCAAGGACTGTTCACAGACCCTGAGGCCACATGTCATGGTTAGGCTCACAAACATAGATTTACATTTTCCATTCCCAGAACTGAATGGCCACATTCAAACTACACAGTAGGAGTACAGATTGACAGACACTATTCCATGAAATGAACCTGGTCATAGTTTATGAGGATAACAGTTGACACAAATGAAAACTATCCCAGCAAATCTGTGTAACAGTGATTAGACAGCATGTATGGCTCTGTTATCAGGGCTTCGGTCAGGTCACTACCCCTTTGCTTACTAGTACTAAGTCCATTATAGGTCTTGAGGCCATTTGGGTTGTAATTCCAAACACTCTTAACCCCAAGGCACAGAATAAGACATTTCCATTTTCTACAGGAGAATCTTTGACCCACAAACAAAACACAGAAGTACTGTTATCTGGAAGAAATTATAATGCTTTTGAGCAAAATATTACACCTCTTGAGGAAGCGAGTTCTGTGAACAGTTTTATAACTTGTAAGTACTGTCTACTGAGGTTTTGTTACATCACATAGCCATCCAAGTTTGCAAGTCCTGGGAAAAATCTGTTCTGATTTTACCTTCTCATTGAAGGTCTACTGTGCCTTCATTTTTTTCTGCTCTTTTCTTGCTACTAGTCTTATTTTAGGAACTTGTGTCAAAAATCCCCTTTGTCAAAAAAAGAAAAAAAAAAAACACCCAAACAAACAAAAACCCCACCAGCAAACACACAAACAAGCCCAAAAAATGAAAACAGAAGACTGAAATCAGTTTGTGCCAAAAAAATTTTACAACAGTGTAACTGCATTGGCCTGAGTGAAGGCAGATAACAATCAAAACCAGCCAGTTGTGTTCTGGTATCTAAATCATCCTGCCTGTTGTGTTAGTGTCAGTTTTCTTTTGCTTATTTATGTGACATTTTTTAACCTTCCAGAATATTTAGAAATTTCTTGCTTGTCTGCAGCTCACTACTGTATTAAAATATTGTTTCCTAAAAAGTAAGTGTGTGACTAATCCATTGAGGATGCTGCTATGCTGTGGCATTACATTGGATATTAGTCAAGGATATAGCAAGGACAATTTAATGCATGTGTCACAGACATAAGATGTCATCTGCCTGTGGTTATGGCCAAAGCAAAAAAATTGAACAGGAAAAACACAGCTCCATAGTGAAACACTGAGCATACACTGGCTACCAGACATTTGCTTCTAGAGGAGAATTGCCCTCTAAATATCTGAGGTTTTGTGGTGATTTTGTGGTGACACTCCTCAAGGTATTTTCTACTCTGTTTCTTTAAAGAGCTCGGCTGGATTTTCTGATGCCAAAGACATACAATGCAGTACAGTCTTTCAGTCTGAGGTTCTCACTCAGTAGTCATTACCTCTTTGTAAACAATCTGTGCTCTTCTCTGGGTCAAGTTTATCCAGAATTTACTCTTCCCTCATGATAACATATGATTATATATTTAATATACAGAAAAGAAATATGCTTTTGATAATTGTAAAGCATCACATTAATTTATATAAATAAAATTCGTCTGTTAAGGATTCACATATCACTTGATCACTGCAAAAATCTGTTGACTTCTCCATCTTGCCTTCCCATTGTTGCAGTTTTTATTTCCTTTATTTACATCATTATTATAACTTTTTTATTTTAGAAACGTTCCTTGTTCATTTATTTGATGTTATTAACTGGCGATAGCACAACAAGACAAAGTTGAGGAAGTTACATTGTCAAATGCTTTTGATTTAGCCCACACTTGAGCAAGAAGGTGCTTCATTTAAAGAGAATGACTCCACTTGGAAAGAGACAGGAGGACAGATTGCAACACCAGGAGGGAAAAGAGCTGTCAGTTATAGCACAGCAGGTAAATGAAACGTTTCCCTTATCTACTGGTGAGAGAGTCGGCACGTATGGTTCTGGGATGAATAGAGCCTAATTGCAGACAAATTTGTTCTTACTATGCCCCTAAATTGACTCTGCTTTTGGAGATTCTGCTCTGGTAAGACCCAATTCTCTAAAATGCTTGAAAGTGAGGGACACGAATGTGTATTTTAGTAACTTTTTCTAGATCTGTTTATGAGTCTTTGTGTATACTGTACATGCTTATTTATGTCTGCATAATGTGTGCAGATACGTTCAAGATCTCGGAATATACTTTGAGTATTTGTATAAATGTTAGTGTTTTCATGCTTTGGAAATAATCTGTGAAGTTTAGTTTTTTATCCTGTTCACTTCCTTTTTCAGTCTCTTGGAAATTTGTCTCCTACAAGACAACCAAGATCATAATCTTCTTCAAGGACTGTGCTTTGTGACGTTTCACACAATAATTCACCTCAGCCAACCTCCAAAAGGAACAGTATGTAGACTGTATTTCACAGTGCTATACTGTGAAATGGATACTGCCCAGCACCCACTCAACTGCTGTCTCTTGCTCCAAGTAATGGAACCGCTTTACATTTCCATTGCCCCTGGGGTTTCATTCTCAACATGATTTCAGAAGCTCTATGAAAGACTGATACATCGATATGCATATAAATTACAAGTACCAACAAACATGACAAATGGAGAGCCAGCTATCTCCATCCCTAGACATATATACACTTGTACCATACACATACTGAAAATAAAAAGGTAATATGGGCACAGTAAAACAGCCCATATAACTAACATATATTATATATAACTGACATAGATTATCACTGGGATGAGAGTTGTAGCCACAACAATGGTAACTGCCTAATGTGCCAGTAGACTCTTTGTCTCATGATGCTACAGTGCTTGTAGTCTATGTGATTTCCATTCTGTGTCAATATATCTAACATTTACTCATCAAAATGTTGTTCATTTGGAGAATGCAATGCTGGTTTACCCATATGCATGAACACACAGTGAAATTGCGCAGTACAGCAGCGAGCAGAGCAGCCCCACAGAGCTTGCGCCCATACAGCATAGAAAGGACCAGCATCCCAGGGAGATACAAATACTTCACATGCAGGCAAAGAACTGCCATTCTCACAAACTGTTGAAAGACTTATTATCCTCAGGTCACAGCTCTGGTCAATGGATTGCTGCATCCATACCTTAAAATCTATTTATTATCTTATGCACACAGATTTCTTTTAAAAGGTGCTGTGCAGATGAAGGGGGCTTTTCAGTTAATTCTTTTTTTTTTTTTTTTCTTCAGTTTTTACCAATTCATTTTTGATTGTTTGCTATTCCTCAAAGGCTAAAATTCAATATGTAATAATGCTTTTAAAAAGATGAATCAACTTTTAATGTCAAATTCAATAAGCTTAGCTACCACATTCACATCCCATTATTATATAAAGAGAAAAGGCAATGATGCCCCAAATTTCTACTATTTTCAGGGGTGCTTTGAGTTGAATATTAAGGATAAGTTATTGAAGTGCTTAGAAACCAAATTGATACTCAGAAAATGGACCTCACATAATGATTTTTCCATCCAGTTTATTTATTCTGAGAGCAACAGCTATTAATACACTCTGAACTCCAGGGAAATGAAGGTACAATTGTAGAGTTATTTTCCTTATCTTGTTTGCAGGGAAAAGCTGAATTTCAGGTCCTCAGAAAGTAGTATAATTAGTTATTGTAGAAATTATAGCTTTGGTGCATTGTGTGCCTGCAGGCTTGGTATGGAGTGAGGGCCTGCTTGCAGGTGGCAAGCACCATCTCTGGTAAACAAAACTCCTCCTCAGGTTCTTCACAGCTCAGAAGATGGCTCCAAAGGCCATGAGGACTGCAGCCCTGTTCTGTGGTTGGCAGTCCGTCCCCAGAAACAGCTGGCTGTAATTCTTTTGCAGCTGAAATGATCCATGTAGCCTCAATACTACTACCCAATTCCTGCCAGTAAGCCTGGGCAAGCAGTGGAAAAAAACCCAAACCATCAGAGTGAAAGGAAAAGGATTGTGGATGGAGAGGCTGAGGGGAAGGGGTTTGATAAAATGTAGATGGATTAGTTTGAGGTTATTACAAGTAATTCTGTTTCATTTTGAGAATTAATTGATTTATTTAATTTAAGAAAATTGTTGCTTTTTAAATGAAAAGAAAAATTCTAATCTTGAAAACAAAAAACAATGCTTCTTTTTTTTATTTTACCCTGTGTTCTAATGAAATTATCCAGGAAAGGTTAAATTCCCTCCACTCTAGACATTACAAGATATGTATTTAATACTAGACTTATAAACACACTTATCCTGGGACCAGGAGAATTTGTGAATAAAGCAACTACACTCCACCAAATAACAAAATGAATTCTTTTTAAATGTCGAAGGGCAGGATTCACCTAAGTCAAAGTTAGTCAAAAGAAACAAGCACTTTAGATACCGATGGAGAAGGTGATGGATTATTCCCTAGAAGTCCTTGCTTCTTTCTTCAGTGTCTGTAAAGTGATCCTAGAATGACCAGCTTACTCTCAATTGTGGAAGACATCTACATTAATACAGGTGTTTTCCACTCCTCAAGATTTCAATACCCTTTTTCAGCCATATATTATTTGTAGAATTTAAAGATTACTTTGCTCCCTCAAATCCCATTTGTACTGTATTTCACTTCAGTCAAAACATTTCTTCTGCTGAGTTAATTTTCTCATCTGCTGCAGTGAAGAATTAAGCATCTGTTTAAGTAAAACCTTGTGAAAAATTCTACTTGAGGCTGAGAACTATGCTACATAAAGTTTACATTTGTAAGTTCTTTGATGTTCAGAACATGGATCTTATTAAGAAAGCTGCCCAGACAGCCCTTACGTTTTGTTTATGTGTGTTTTATTCAGCTTTTGCTCTGATATTCTTTATTAATAACCCAACATTTGTGGCTTCTTTACATGTACCGCTCTTCCACACAGTGGATATACATATATCTATTAAGTGTCTTGAAGCAGGGTGAAGATTCAGTTTGAGAATGTTTTGTAAAAAATTTCCTGTTAACATTATTGGAAACTGCTTTTATTTTGCACTCTCTGTATAAGTGATACTCCAATTTTAGTGGTCTTAGTTCCAAGTTGCATGAACGTAAGTAGAAATAGAATAAGCTGTGAACTCTTTTATGCCAGAACAGTAACTGATCTGTAGAAGAACAGAAGAATCTCCACCAGACATTTGAGGCTGTCTATTATTTATAATTCTTCAACATTTTTTTCAGACTGTTTACATTAAATAATCAACATTAGAGAATTATGTCTAATCCCTGGGATTTGCTGTTTCCATGCCAGTACATTTGAGATCAGGTAGCAAAAGTCTCACCTCCCCATCTTCTGAATTTATTTTCTTAATAGAGGTGTCTTGATAAGGGTAAAGAATTGTACAGAGAAAGATCAGGTGCTGTAGGCAATCTATACAATACCAGTTTGATTGCTTAAGAGAACATAAACTATGGCTGAATAATTATGCAAAAGATAAATCATTTCGCTCTGCAGTTAAATCAGAATTACAATTACAATGAAGGAACAGTTAAATTTTTTTTGATGCATTAAAATTGTGAGAAATGTTAATATATTTAATTAGCTTTTAACAAGATAGCTCTAGCAAGTTAATTAGATATAAAATTATATACTTCATAAATGTCAGCATTTTTAACAATTAAGCCCACATTTAGAATACAGTTCAGCCACGGGTATTGCTGGATACAACAGTTGTGACTGGTAGCACTAACTATATTAAGTTTATTGGCACTTCTGCTTATAAGACTCTCTTTAGATACTTGTATCAGGGTCATGATGAAGTTAGTTAGAATGAAATTCCTCTTCCTTTCCCTTTTCCCTTTAACTATCGGTACTTAATAGATATAAATAACTGGTTCCCAGATCTGAACAACAAGACATTGATAACTACCGGGTGATTTTAATATTATCTCTGTGCCTCACCTTGACATCTCTAAAATACCCATAACATTTATGCTGATGGTTTACAAATGAGAAAGCTCTATATTCACCATGATTATCACTTGCCCTGGTAAATCTGTTAACTGATGGTGCTAAAGGTACAAAGTAGGCAAATTAAGCCTGGAAATTTTCTAGGTCTTTCACTAACTACCACACATTAAAAAAAAAAAATAAAATCAAGAGTTCAAAATGTTATGCATAGCAACTTAACAGAGCTACTTTAAAAATTCATTTACAAGCAGAAAATGTCAAAATAATTTGCCAAGTGAAGTTTTCCATTTTCAACAGAGTTTCTTAATTATAAGGTTGCATTAAAATTTCTATGAAGATAAGTGGTTCTTCTTTCCCCCTCCCCCTCTTTTCTTTTTTCTTTCAGACACTAAGATAAAAGAAAAGACCGGCAAGGTTTTTCGAGATACCATTAAATGAAGAGTGATGATGGTTCTCTTCGATTTGCTTTGATGAAAGTGTTATATAACCTCTGGAATTAGAGAGAGAGAGATAGATAGAGACACTTGGGCGGGAAAAGTGGGAGATAGAACAGGAGACAAGGAACAGAGGAAAGCTAAGATGGGTGAAAATTCTCAATTAGTCCCATGTATTTTCTTCTGATTTGTTTTCATGCCCATTTTGGAGACAGTTTTCTACCAGAGGTGTTCAATAGTATGGGCAGGATTTCTGGAGCTGCAAGCAGCTAGATCTATTTGAGATATTAGATAAAAGATGGCTAAAAACATTAAAATGATATAATGGAAACATGCAAAGTAACAGCCTTCGTGTTTCCAATAAAAAAGCTTTTTCGTTTGTTCTGATATTTTATGTAACACAATCAGAGCATGCTTTCACTATGTTTGCCAGGTCTGCTTCTGGGAAGACAATGTTCTTTCACCCATGAGAGTGCACTGCACTACTCCCTACAGTTTCCAGAAGCTGACCTCTGGGAATCATTGACCTACTTGGCTAGCAGTTAATGGTGAGGAATGCTCGGAAATAAGGGATTAAATTGATTTACTTTGGGATACGGGTGACGCCCAAAGTCTGCCACAAAGCCCACACATTTTACAGTAAGGACCTAAGTGATTTCCACTGGTTTTACCATATAGAGTACCTTGCACCTGTTCAGCAACCAAAAGCAATAGTACAGGATTTATGAGACTAGAAAGACAAAGCACCTCATATGTAAACTTGCTATATATATACACAAAATAGATCCCCATATATA
>VZTM01033455.1:972744-998442 GCA_013400555.1 Jacana jacana | reverse complement strand
TGGAACTTCCCATGTTCCAACTTGTGCCCGTTGCCCCTTGTCCTGTCACTGGGAACCACTGAGAAGAGTCTGGCCCCATCCTCTTGCTCCCTGCCCTTTAGCTATTGCTCACCATCAATGGGATCCCCTCTCAGTCTGCCTTTTTCCAGCTGAGCAGCCCCAGGTCCCTCAGCCTTTCCTCAGAAGAAAGATGCCTCAGTCCCTTCATCATCTTTGTAGCTCTAAAAGATGGAAGGTGACAGAAAGCTATGGCAAAATTCCAGAACAGCAAGTCTTTCCACCCTCCAACACTTTACAGTCCAATCCCTACACAGGGCACCAGTACTTGGCCAGGCTGATTACCCAGGGGGGGACAAGCATTTTTCTGGATGCAGCCTTGGGAAGGGCTTGCAGAAAGGCTTGTCCCCCTGTCCCACACTTTCTACCATGTGGGGATGTGTCACCTGGACTGTCTGCCCCCAAAATACAAGAACAGGCTCCAGCATCATCTCTGAGGAAAGAGTCCTTACAGCAAGAGAGTATAAATAAATTGAGATCGGCTGCCAACAAATTAGAATTACAGGGACACCATCTGGACAACAATTAAAGAGATTGTTTGAACTCAGCTATGCTGACATAGTTATAGGAACTGGCTGGTGAACAAGTGAGTTACTGATGGTGGATATCCAGATATCCTTGGTCAGAGGGTTTCTGGCTTGTTGCTGTGGAGAAGCAGCCTCTTCAAGCTAGAAGACGTTTTGAGCAGAGGGATGCAGACTGTGTCTTCAGCTCCATCCAAAGCTGCTGGTTGCCTCTCACCTCGAGGTGCTGCTGAGGTTTCAGTGCTCCCTGATGTGCCATGAATCATGCCGGGTGGATGCTCCTCGCGGCCGGCTCGGGCGGTGTGGTTTCGCCTGCGATCGGGGCTCTCGGTGGAGCGAACTCGCTGCCTGCATCGCCTCGGGCCAGGGGAACGGACTAAGTTCAGATCAAGAGCTCAACATGCTTTAAAAGGCATTTAAATCTTGCTGCGACACGTTTATACAGGTTTTAATGTGGATTTTTAATTTTTTATGCAAGCTTCTAGGCTGCATCATTAATTTTACAAGTTCCTTCAATCCCTTGCCTTAAAACCCTGACTTTAGCAAGTCGATCCGATTCAAGCAAGTGACACTGTGTGGACGCAGGGGTCTTGTCCTTACCTGCTGCCTCATTGCTCTGCAAATGCACTGGCTAGGCAGTGGGGTCCAGGGTCAGGTCACTGCAGCCCAGACACATAAGAAGGTGATGGACACCCTGGGATGGGAAGCAAAGAAGACCAAATACAGCTATCTCCCCCATTTTTGGGATGAAAGCGTAGGAGAGCTGCGGGTAAGACGGTGGTTTAGTGTGCTGGACACTGTCTGCACACCATCTGGGTGGCCACCTCCCAGCACAGCTTCTCTTGCTGGTCCAGCTCCAAGTGAGCTCATATGGGATGTGGTCAGTCTGTCCAGAGCATCTTCTACTGCAAAGGGAGCCACCAATTTGTAGCCTGGGGCTGAGCAGGGCTGGCAGTGCCACGGAAACAGAGATTTGGGGCTGAAGCAGCCTGGGAACATCTTCCTGACCCCAGAAATCGACGTGAAGGTCCTTCTTTTTTAAACTGGGTGGGAAACTTCTCAGCTGTCCAGCTCCTTCCCAAGTTGCAGGAGGAAACCTCAGCTCTGAGGAAGCTATAGGAGCTCTGGAGAGTGAAGCAGTAGCTCCCCAGCTGAAAGCCATTTTTTAGTTAACTGCACAGACAGAGGCAAGAACCCAGAATCTGCCTTAAGACATCCCCTCCATGGTGCTGTGTGCCAAGCAAATGATTCAGCATTATTTCATTTCGTGGGGCCTCCTTATCTCTGCTGGGCTCAGGGGCTGATGCAGTGCTTGAGAAAGAGCGGGACAAGATGCTGTTAGAGCAAGTCAGAAGATGAATGGCTCAGCATTCTGGAGAATCTCAGCAGCAGGGACCCAAGTGCTGGTATGCATGGTGGCAAAGCACAGGAGCAGGATGGACCTGAGGGTCTGATGAGCACTGCCAGGTCCCTGGTCACCCATACAGATAGCCAGCACTGGGCTTTGCACCTTAAATTACTATGAATGTGAATTCCTAAGGATTTATAAGTATCTAAAAGGGTGGGTTGGAAGATGGTGCTGGACTCTTCTCAGTGGTTCCCAGTGACAGGACGAGGGGCAATGGACACAAGCTGGAACACGGGAAGTTCCATTCAAAGATGAGGAGAAACTTCTTTGGGGTGAGGGTGGCAGAGTCTCCCCTTTTGTGAGGATGGTCACTTAAAAGGTTGAGATATTCCTTGCTACAACAGATTCTCGGAAAGTAACTAATAACATGCTAAATTTTAAAATCTTAAGGGATTGATTGTGCATATATAATCCTTTAGACATAAACCATTGACCAAATCTGGGACTAGGACTGGATCCAGCCGCACCCAGACTCCTCTCTGGGAAGGAGTTTAGAAAGAGGGTCCTTTCTGAACCTCCTGACTCAACAGGATGGTCACCCTGACAGCTCTGTCAGACCCTGTCCTCCAGGGAGTGAATAATCAGTGGACCTTGCCGCTGAAGCTCGTAAAGCGCTGTTGCATTTACTACTAATTTGCTGTTGCACCTTAATATTTCACTACTTCTCTCTTACAAGTGAAGTTGATCGCTCCACCCACAACAGGCACTTCTGAAATGGGAGGACAGGAATATGTCCACCACTGTTCCAGGCGCCGCAAGACCTCTGGGTTGAGCATCATCTGTAGATCTTGCTCCCCATGAGCAATGGCTTGGCTTTGACTCCCCAGTCCCTGTGCCACTGTGCCTGTGGTCTCAGCCGAGCCTGTTGGTGACAGTGGTTTTGTTGCCCTCCTCTGGACATGTTCTAGGGCCTCGATGTCTTTCTTGTAGTGAGGGACCCAAAACTGAACACAGTACTCGAGGGATGCAGCCTCAGCAGAGCTGAGTACAGGGGGAGGATCACCTCCCTGCTTCTGCTGGCTACACTATTCCTGATGCAGGCCAGGATGCCATTGGCCGCCTTGGCCACCTGGGCACACTCTTGGCTCATGTTCCACTGAGCATGGACCAACCCTTCCAGGTCACTTTCTTCTTCACAGTCTTCCAGCCACTCTGCCCCAAGCCTATAGCGTTGCATGGGGTTATTGTCGCCCAAGTGCAGGAGCCGGTACTTGGCCTTGTTGAACCTCAGCCATCCAGCCTATCCAGATCCCTCTGAAGGGCCTCCCTACCCTCAAGCAGATCGACACCACCTCCCAACTTGGTGTTATCTGCAGACTTACTGAGGGTGCACCCAATCCCCTCATCCAGGTCATCAGTAAAGATACTAAACAAGACAGGTCCCAGTACCGACTCCTGAGGGGCACCACTTGGGACGCCAGCTGAACTTAACTCCATTGACCAGAACCCGCTGGGCACAGCCCCCCAGCCAGTTCCTTAGCCAGAGAAGAGTGTACCCGTCCAGGCCACAGGCAGCCAGTTTCCCCAGGGGAACACTGTGGGAGACAGTGTCAAAGGCTTTGCTGAAGTCTAGGTAGACCACATCCACAGCCTTTCCCTCGTCTACCAGTCTGGTCCCATGTTCATAGAAGGAGATTAGGTTGGACAAGAACGACCTGCCTTTCGTGAACCCAAGCTGGCTGGGCCTGACCCCCTGGATGCCACGCACATGCTGTGTGACCTCACCCAAGATGATTTGCTCCAGAACTTTCCCTGGTACCGAGGTCAGGCTGACAGGCCTGTAGTTCCCTGGATTGTCCTTATGGCCCTTCTTGTAGATGGGAGTCACATCAGCAAACCTCTGGTCCTCTGGAGTCTCTCCAGATAACCAGGAATGCTGATAGATGGTGGAAAGCGGCTCCACCAGCTCCCTCAGCACCCTATGGTGGACCTTGTCTGGTCCCCGCTGTGCAGGTGGTATGTGGTCCTCGTCCCCTTGCCCTTACAACAAAGTGAGGTTATCTTCCTGAGGACCAAGCCAGTGGCTTAGCAGAGTGAGAAGTCACCCAACAGGGTGTGAGGCCAGAGGAGGGAGGCAGATGACAGTGACACGGGTAATTAAACAGAGACCTGTCCGTCCTCTCCCTCTGGCTGGAAGGCTTTGTTTCACTGTTTTCCTTGCCCAGTTGTGGATCCTGAGATCATCTGAGATGAGAAATGAGGTGCAAAGGCCAGGATTGTTGAATGTTCTGTGTGAGGGTGTTCTCTCCCAGGGTTTTGTTCTCTGGTGGTTCCCCCCAGACGAAGCTGTGGAAGGCAGGAGGAGAGGGGAGGTGGCAGCAGGACCAGCGGGGGCAGATTTTGGAGCCAGAGTGGAGGGTAGAGAATGGGCAGCTGCAACCAGTGCTGGATCTGCTGTTCTCAGAGGGAAGTGAGCTGGCAGCCAGCAGCGCCATGTGCAGCAGTTGTTGGCTTTCGCAGGACCCCAGGGCCGCCGCCGCCAGCCAGATGGGTACAATGGGGATGGAGCAGGAGCCCAGTTGGGGAGCGCTGTTTTTTCCAGCTTGACTGGCTTTGGCAACATCAAAGAGGATCAGAGCAAACCTTTTGAAGTCAGACTTAGCTCCTGCCTGCCTGTGAAAACAAAGGGGTGCGAATCTCCCAAGGTGATTGGGATGCTCTGAGGAGGTGGGTGCTGCAAAGGACTGCAGTGAGCATGGCTAGTGATGGCCATGGGGGTACAGGGAGGCTCCTGTGCATGCTGGAGGGGCAACAAGCTTAGAGCTCGGCCTCCTTTGCTTCTCTGCTGTTGTGTCAGGGATGGGTCCAGGAGCACAGGGTGTGCAGCAAAGCTCTCCAGAGCCGGGCAGAGAGCAGTAGTTCATAAAATGCTTTGTGAGCCTTCAGTGCTAGAGCAGCCACTGCAGTGGATGGTGCACGGGTTGAAATCACTGCAGTTCCTAAGGCTGATGCCAGTCTGGCTCAGATTATTTACTCTTCAAATGAAATCAGTTAAAACCACTGTTTTAAGGTCATCCCAAGGTCCTGCACCTCCTGCATGGCTGGGAGATGATGCTCCAGGCTAGGCCATGCTGCTCCAGGAAGGGCCATGCTCCCTGCGGCAGAAAGGGCTCAGCCTGGGACTCTCTGGGGCACCGTGGTAGGTTTGCAGAGGATGAGCTGAGCCAGGACCTTGCTGTCAGCCTTGGTCTCCAGTTCATCTCCACATCGAATGATTGTTGCACCCCAGGTCCACTTTGGCAGGGCATACACTAAAACTGGAACAATACAGAGAAGATTAGCATGGCCCCTGCACAAGGATGACGTGCAAATTCTTGAAGCTTTCCACATCTTTTAATGATCAGAGGGCTGGAGTCCCTCTGCTGTGAGAACAGGCTGAGAGCTGGGGGGGTTCATCTTGGAGAAGAGAAGGCCTTAGAGCCCCTTCCAGTCCCTAAAGAGGCTTTGGGAAAGCTGGGGAGGGACTCTTGATCAGGGAGGGGAGCCATAGGACAAGGGGCAACATATTTTACACTGAAAGAGGGGAGATTGAGATGAGATGTGGGGAAGAGCTTCTTTGCTGTGAGGGTGTGAGACCCTGGCTCAGGTTGCCCAGAGAAGCTGTGGCTGCCCCATCCCTGGAGGGGTTCAAGGCCAGGTTGAAGGGGACTTGGAGCAACCTGCTCTGGTGGGAGATGTCCTGGGCAGGGACGGGACTGAATGGGCTTTAAGGTCACTTCTAACACGAACCATTGTGATTCTACAATTCTATGAGAGGACTGAAAGAGAAGGGCCATGGTGCTGCTGGTGACACAGGCAGGAAAACCCATTGGAGCATCACAAGAAGCAACACTCAATGAGTCATGACTTGAGATGGTGGACCTTGGTGTCCTTGGGGACCCGGTACGTGAAGTCTTGGCACCATTCAGCAGAGAGAAGAGTAGATAGGGCCAGACATCAGTCTGGAATCTGGATGAGTTTGACACATAGCGAGGTGCTCAGTCCCTTGGCATGTCCTGCCCAGAGCCAAGGGGTTGCAGGCAGCACTGCAGCCCTTGGCAGCAACAGCCGTGAGACAAGTAAGAGCAAGAAAAACAACTTGCAGACATGTTAGCATTCCAAATTTTCAATCTTCAGTTCTGCAGAAAAGAACAGAGACCTTTATAAAATGTCTCCTTAATTTTGATAAGAATTTTGAAAAAATATGGAAAAATCTAAAGCCCTGGTAGTGAAAGATGTTTGTCTCTCCTGCTCTTGAATGCACATCATTAAGATGTCATTTAAGAAAAGCCCATCTTTCTCAATAAACCATTAGAACACAAGCCTATTAGCAACATGTGGGATGAGGCCGTATTTTGTATTTCAGGATTATTCTTTTGGGCAATTTCTATTTAATTTGCTGGGAAACACAAATCTCATTACTTTTCTTTCAACTAAATCTAATCCAGGGCATGAGATTTCGTGAATAGGTTTGGATGGGGAGGAGGGAGAAATATGGCTGCGTAACCGAGTGTAATTGCTATTACTTCCTGAAGGTAAAAAAGATTTGAAGCATTTTGGTTTTTTGGTTGGGTTTTGTTGGGTTTTTTTTGTTTTTTTTTTTTTCCCCTCAGCAATTCTTCATGTTTGCACATAAGGAGTAAATTGTGCTTTGCAGGGACACAGTAATTTGTGCCTTTGAAATGTGAAACTGTGTTTGCCAATGTGTCTGATGGATGAAATGTCCATCACCAGGACTTAAATGCAGCTTGTCACCGCTTTGTAAATTTGATTTCGGTGCTGCAGAAGGGGAAAATGAGAAAATAGAGCAAGAGTTGGAGGATAGCGCTGAGATGACATTCTCTCCTGCTTTGTCCCTCAGGGAGGTGGATGTGCCACCGGCCCAGGTTCCCTCTGTAGAAGCCCCAGGAGTAGCCCTGTCCCTGCTCGCAGGGGCTGTAGGAGCAGAGTCCGTACCTCTGGGGCTGGCAACGAGACTAAACAGCCTGAGGACAGGCCCTGCCTCCCAAACTCAGCTGTGCAAATATGGGATTGTTTCAGTTCACTGGCAATTTGAAGGGAAAAAAAAAAAAGAAAAAAGAAAGTGAAGAAAGAAAAGAGTGGGGGGGATCCATTTCAGTTTGAGCCAAATCAGCACTCGTGGTTTGTGCAATTTTTCCCCACGAATCGGAAGCTGGGGGGAAAAAAATAATCTCATCTGTTCCAAAATAAAGTGTTTCATTTAGAGTTTGAACTTTTTAATTTATTGCTGGTCTGAAGGTGTGGCAAACTCGCGGGTTTTGGCTTGCCAAGTCACGTGCTCCCATTTAGAGAGTCAAACCAAAAATGTTGTTTCAGTGGGAGCCGGGACACGCAGCTCGTGCAGCTGCTCTGGGCTGAGGAGGTGTTTCAGAGGGGCCAAATCGGTGTTTTCACTGACAGTGTTTCAGGAGACAAATTGTCTTGTGATGTTTCTTCTCCGGCCGAGCTGCCAGCAAGGTGCCGTGGTGGGGTGAGAAGGAGGTTTGGGCAGGGAGCTGCAGCAATCCCTCCCATCCTGACCAAGGAAGGATCCCCAAACCTGGTGGCATCATGACTGAGTCACCTACAGACCAGCACCTTGACACTCCTGGGTGTCCATGGGCTCATTCAGTGTAGCCACCTGGCACGTGGCCTCTCAAGGCTTTTAATTGCTTCGCTGCCAAGCTCCTGTGAGCTGTGCCTGGTCTGCTGGTGAGCCCACGAGGAATGGGGGTTCCAGCCCAGTTTCAGAGCAGTAAAAATATATGAGGTTTGGTTTGGATTGAGATGCAGAAAGAAAGTACAGTTTCCCCACCACCTCCCCATTTTGGGGCTGCTTAAGGGGTTAGGTAGCTAATGACTTCTTCAGAATTCATTCCAGTTGCCTTCCAGGCTGGTTTCTTGATAGCTTTATTTTGCTGTATTCTCCATCTTTTTTTTCTCTCTCTCTCTCTCTCATTTTTCACAATAAAAGGTGGAATATATGAGCCGAGGAAATGGAAGCAAAGCAAATAAAGAGGCTGGTTAAATACAGGGCTCTGGAGAGAGGTTCCAGCCTCAGGCTTTCCTGCTGTCCTGCACTAAGGTCCAGCATTTTCTGCCTTCCTTTTTTCTTTTTTTTTTTCTCTGATAATCACAAACTGGGGGACATGCTTTGGTATTTGTAACTCTTATCGATAAGGTTAAGGCTTCTGTGTCCTTTTTGGGGGGAAAAGGTCATATCATAAAATGCAGGAGGATATTGGATTAGACAAGAAGCCTCTTGCTTTAAAAGCTGTTCATCATTAGCTGCTCTTGGGTTTTTTTAGAGGGTTTCTTTTGAGCCCGTGATTGGAGGAGTTTTACTGCAGGTTCAGTTTATTGCCTTCTGTGTGATGGTGCAGTGGGTCAAGGCTTTTGGCTGGATTATCTGTGCCCGATGGACACCTTGTGCGAGTTGCTATGGCACGGCAGGAGTTCTGCTGTGGGAAAGTGCTGACTCCATTAATGCACTGGGTGACGTCTCCAGTGGTGTTTATTTGCAATAGTAGAAGCCTGAAGTTGCTGTTTGCAGGTGTTTCACACAGTTATTGTGCCTTAGAACGCTTTGTGGCACAGAGCTTCAGGTTTGGAATTGCAGTGTTAAGTCTCAGCAATCAGAAGCTCTTCTGGTAAGCTGCTGACCTTGACAGTGTTCATGATGTTTATCCATCAGAATACAGCCAAACGTTGCACATCCCTGAATTTCCCAATTCTTGGCTGCATGGAGAAGCCACCCATGGAGTGTTTCTTCAGAGGCAGAAGGTTTGATGTCCTCCTCCTTGCCTAGCCAACGGAAGAACTGCTTTCAGCTTGGGAAGGGACATGTTGTCTTCAAAGTTAAACATGCTTATTTTGCAAATGTGAAATTCTGATCCCGTTGATATGAGGAGCAAAACTCCCATCGACAGAGCTGGGCTTTCACTCTCTATAGCTGAAGAAATTGGATATCTGCCTAATCTCCTTAGGGTCTAATTCTCTTTCTAAGAGAAGGCTTTTTAGTACCAGCTCCTGGAGGAAGTTTCATCCCCACGGCTCGAGTGTGCATCCCTAACTGAGTGCTAAAAGGCTGGACATCACATCTCATCATGGGGTGCTTCCTGGGATGTAGCCACATGTTTCCATCTGTGTGCATGAGCATGGGTAATATTGGCATCCCTTGTCTACCTGCTGGCAGGGATACCTCTGCTCTTGATGGCATGAAACCAGTCCCACCCCAGTTTGTAATGCACCTGAGCAAACCTGCCTGTGTGAGTGGGCCAGCCCCAGGCTGGTGTGCGTGTTAGACTGAGAACTGATGATAGAGAAGAAGGAGGTTCTTTTGGACCTTAGTCCTTTGGGCATGTATCCTACCAGTATGATAATGTATGTGTTTCATTAGTAATCAACTTTCTGCATTCCCCTTTACCTCTTCCAGCACTTGTTCATGATGCCTCTGAGGGTCTGACGGGATGAGAGAAAAACAGATTAAAAGACTGGACTAAGAGAAACTCTGAGGCAGGAGGGCTGTGAACCTGTCTGGTTTAGGAAGCTGGTGAAGGGCCTGGCGAATAAATCTTATGAAGAGCAATTCTGGAATGTGTTTAGTTTGAGGAAGAGGAGGCTGAGGGGAGAGCTCACTACCTCTGTGTTACCCTTTGTCCACCGTGTCCACAGGCTGCCAACACGGTTGGTCAGCGCTCACTGAAGAGACATGCAGAGGGAGAGCAATGGAGGGAGCTGGGACTGTTCAGTGGGAGGAAGAGGAGGCTGAGGGGAGACCTCATCACTCTCTACAACTGCTTGAAAGGACGTTGTAGAGAGGTTGGTGCTGGTCTCGTCTCACGGGCAATGAGCGATAGAACAAGAGGAATGGCTGCAAATTGCAACAGGGTAGGGTTAGACTGGACATGAGGAAAAATCCTTCACAGAAAGAGTGGTCAATACCTGGAATGTGCTGCACAGGGGAGGTAGTTGAGTCCCCATCCCTGACTGTGTTTAAGAGTCATTTAGACGTGGTGTTGGGAGATATGGTGTAGAACTTTGTAGAGTGAGGCTGATGGTTGGACTCAGTGATCCCAAGTGTCTCTTCCAACCTGAACGATTCTATGATTCTATGGGTTAGCTCTAAAGTGGATTAAACAAATCGTTTTCGTGCCAGACATTTTCTTCTCACCCATGCAGAGAAGCACTTCCATGTCTCCATTGTGTCCTCAGCTCTGTATTGGCTGATGGTGTTTTCCAACTCTCCATGACCTTGGTGGGAGCAGGACTGGCTCTGGTCTTCCAGAGGACTAACACAGACCTTATCCAAAAGGTGGGGAGAAGAAACCCTGGTGTGGTTCACAGTTGTGGGTATGGGCCACAGTTCACTCCCTCACCTGGAGAGCTCATTGAGACTTCTCTAACCCTGGAACTTCTGTTATCCAGGGGGACAGATGGGCATTTCCAGAGGGTGACTCTTGGGAGCTGCCAGGGGGCGAGTCAGCTTCTGTAGCTCATGACGGTAGCTATTGAGGGACCCTGAGCGTCAACGTAAGTTTGATGCTGTGTGGGAAAATGCTGGACAGCCGTGACAAGCTTTTAGGGATGTCAGCTCGGGGACGTGTGTAGGAATCTTCAAGCCATAAATACTTGGTGAATGCTGCAGCGACTTCTTAATTTTAGTGGGAAAACCAGAATGTGGCAGCCAGAAAATGATACAAAAATAGTAGTAGCACTTTTGGGAAGAGGAAATTATATTCCACTAAGAACAGCAACCCCAATTAAATGGGAGCCTCCTTTAAGAAGCCAGTAGCTAATTACCTAGATAAGGATGAGGCAGATTCTTGCACATGGAAAACAGATTTATTGGGGAACTTTTATCTATGTACATATGTCCAAGATGATGTATTTTCTTGCCACCAGCCCAAAATTGTCTGTGCTTTGTAAATATTGTGGTTGATGGCTGTAATGATTTCCAATGAGATCAAGTTGGAAAGACTCATATGGTCAACCACAGTTACCAGAATTGGAGACTTTCATTAGCAGCTTGAGCAGCTGAGGAGGCTTTGAGGGCATGGCACATCACAGCCCTGGTTTTAAATAACCACTGGTGTGTGAAGGCAAGGGAGCCCTCCCCCTGGTAAGCCCCCACAGTGCTCGGTGCTTTCAAGCCTGGAAGTGACAATGTTGTAAAAAAATACTTCTAAAAGCAGGTCTGTGTTGATACTTGACACAATTGTGCAAGAGAAACATTATATTCATTTTCTAACTGGGGGTGGGAATCATAGAATCCTTTTGGTTGGAAGAGACCCTTGGGATCATAGAGTCCAACCATCTGCATTACTCTACAAGCTCTCCCCTACACCAGATCCCCCAACAACACATCCCATTGACTCTGAAACACAGTCAGGGATGGGGACTCCACCCCCTCCCTGGGCAGCCCAGTCCAGGCTCTGACCGCTCTTGCTGGGAAGAATCATTGCCTCATGGCCAGCCTAACCCTACCCTGCTGCAGCCTGAAGCCATTCCCTCTCGTTCTATCGCTCATTGCCCTTGAGGAGAGACCAGCACCAACCTCTCTACAATGTCCTTTCAAGCAGTTGTAGAGAGGGATTAGTTCTCCCCTCAGCCTCCTCTCCCTCCAACTAAACAGTCCCAGCTCCCTCAATCGTTCCTTGTAAGATTCATTCTCCAGGCCCTTCCCCAGCTCCGTGTCCCTCCTCTGCACTCGCTCCAGCCCCTCCAGATCTCTCTTGTGCTGAGGTGCCCAGAACTGGACACCAGACTCAAGGGGTGGTCTCACCAGTGCTGAGCACAGGGGGACAATCACTCCCTACTGCTGCTGGTCACAATGTTTCTTATACAAGCCAGGATGCCCTTGGCCTTCTTGGCCACCTGAGGACACTGCTGGCTCATGGCTCATGTTTGTCACCCAGCACCCCCAGGTCCTTTCCTGCCAGGCAGCTCCAGCCACACTTCTCCAAGCTTGTAGCCATCCATGGGGTTGGTGTGGCCAAAATGCAGGACCTGGCACTTGGCCTTGGTGAAGCCCATGCCATTAACATTGGCCCATTGATCCAGTCTATCCCAGTCCCTCTGCAGAGCTTCCCTGCCCTCATGCTCACAATAGGAAATGGCTCATGACTTTGCTGCTGTTGGACGTTGGACATCCCCGTGGTGTCTGTGTCTGTGTGTGCGTTGCGCAGGGTATCTACGGGTGTCCCGCAGCGTCACAGGGCTCCCTGCGCCTATGGGGGGCCCTTCCCTGCTGTCACCTCTTCTAATATGAATTCTCATCACTTTTTCACACCTCCAAATCACTTACATTCTGACATTAATGAGAACAGCAAAGAGTTGGAGAAGGTAGTTTTGGCATGTTCTGTATTTAATTTGCGCAAACTTTCACGCGGAGTTTAATTTAGACTGATGAGAGAGGCAGTTTTATGAGTATAAAACTCCATTAATTACAGATCCCATCTTAATTATAAATGGCTCTATTTTAAAGTGAGTTTTACAACCAAAATTAAGACTTGGAGCAGTTCAATCAATACAAACATCAATTAGACCTGACTTTGTACTCCAATTAATTTATGAAGCTTCCCACCGAAGTGTAAAAAGTGTGCTACTTTCCACTCCTCTTTCTGTCATTCCCAGGCATCAGGAGGTCTCTGTGGTTTCATGAGCGTCCTCCTAATGATAACTGTGGATGGAATAACAAAGCTCCTGATGGTCTGCTTTTTCCCAAATACACCAACAGAGCTGACTGCTAAAATGGTCAAATCTGACACAAGTGAAGGGGAAAACAGATATTCTTAAAAGTGCTCAAATTACATGTGTTACAGAATCATAGAATCAGTCAGGTTGGAAGAGACCCTTGGGATCATCGAGTCCAACCATCAGCCCCACTCTACAAGTTCTCCCTTACACCAGATCCCTCAACACCACAACTCATCGACTCTGAAACACAGTCAGGGATGGGGACTCCACCCCTTCCCTGGGCAGCCCAGTCCAGGCTCTGACCACTCTTGCTGGGAAGAATCATTGCCTCATGACCAGTCTAACCCTACCCTGCTGCAGCTTGAAGCCATTCCCTCTTCTCCTATCACTCATTGCTCATGAGAAGAGACCAGCACCAACCTCTCTCCAATGTCATTTCAAGCAGTTGTAGAGAGGGATGAGGTCTCCCCTCAGCTTCCTCTTCCTCCAACTAAACAGTCCCAACTCCCTCAATAGCTCTTCATAAGATTTATTCCCCAGGCCCTTCCCCAGCTCCGTGTCCCTCCTCTGCACTCGCTCCAGCCCCTCCAGATCTCTCTTGCACTGAGGTGCCCAGAACTGGACACCAGACTCAAGGGGTGGCCTCACCAGTGCTGAGCACAGGGGGACAATCCCCTCCCTGCTGCTTCTGCTCACACTATTTCCAATACAAGCCAGGATGCCCTTGGCCTTCTTGGCCACCTGAGCACACCGCTGGCTCATATTCAGTCTCTTTTCAACCAGCACCCCCAGGTCCTTTTCTGCCAGGCAGCTCCAGCCATACTTCACAATGTTATGTTCATCTGCCTGTGGTCCAGTGTGCTCCTGCCATGGGAAGACCTGTCCCACCAGACCATGGCTGCTCCAAGGAGCTCCAGGAGACCCTAGAGCAGGGCACAGTCACTTGTCAGGAGTGTGAAGCCATTTGAGCCCTTTCAGGTTCAGCGTTATCATCCAGAATTCACAAGGCAGGTAGGGGTATGGCAGAACTTGTTTCTCTACAGCATCTTTCCAGCAGCTTTGCCCACTTGGAGTATTTGGCATTGTAGCTGCTGACACTGGGGACACATGCCCTTTATTACCCTGGTCAGGAGCTGAAGAGCTAACCCATCCGAGGAGTTGGGATCTGCTCCTGTGGTTGTAGCATTGGTTACCTGAATCCCTGCTGGTATCTTCAGTCTGTGGTGCTCCTGATGGTGATGGAGCTCATCTACAGAAAGAATGCGTGAAATAAGCTTTTTCTCAGCACCAGAGGGTGAGATGAAAGGACCTGAGGACTCCCATGGGGAGCCAAGTGTTAACAGATGAAATAAAATCTGAAAGCTGCTGGGAAACAGTAAATCTTGATTTCTGAAGAGTCATTGGGGCATCCTCTCCCCTTCAGCAGAAGGATGCCATTCGCCCGGGTGATGGTGCCACCTGCAAGGTTCCAGGAAGAGTTAAATCTTTTATGTGGGAGTCATGAAGCTGTGAGCTTCAGACAGGTCCCAGGTGTCTTCTCCTCCCACAGCACCTCAGGGCAGAGACTGCATTTCCAGCCAGTGATAGAGCAACTACCGCTCGAGATACCAGCCCTCTGGGACCTGCAGTAAAAAGGAACAAGCAAACTCTCATTTGACCATGCATAAGGTCATGTAGGAAGCGGAGAAAGGATGGAGCTGGGTGTCAGTGTGGGGTTCATTTCCCTTCTGGTGAGACGGGGTGTTTGAGCAAGGCCGAGCTCTGGGCTGCAGAACTCTTTGAAGCCGGGAACCAAAAAGGAAGCAACAAGCAAGCAAACAACACGAAAACCTGCTCTGAATTATCACAGGCTTTTTTGTTGTTTTAAATCCTTTCAAGCAGAGCCATTTGTACTGGAGCAAATTCTCCCAAGATATTTTTAGATGATAGGAGCAGAAAAATATTACTCCATAGCAAGCTGTTTACAAATCTGCTAACCTTGTTTAGCACTAGTAAAATTCTCGGCTTGGTGTGCTGCAGAACACGCTAATTACTTGACAGAAATTACGCAACTGTCTTTCCGAAGTGATATACATTGGCTCGGCCCTGCAGCTGGGCCCACTTACAGCATTTTATATAATTAAGTGTGAATGTTTCTGCAGCTTTTCCATTAAAACAGGGAGAGAGAGGCAGGAAAGAGGCAGACCCCGCCAATTACCGGCGGCTCTCCGGCCTTTCCTCGTTTCTGTAACGAGGCCATTCTGCAAATGGCAAGTCCAGCCACTATCGACGCATTTGGGCAGCATGGAAGGTGCCCTTGGCCGAGCTGCTGCTTCCACCTCCACGGGAGGTTGGTGGAAATGATCTGGTGGGTTTCCGCTGGAGATGGCCAAGGTGGACGCTACTGCTGGCCCATTGTCTGTGTCTAGTAATCCAGGATTCTCAGTAGCTCCTTGGACTGTGGCTGGCCATGGATAAAAGAGTAATGGACGTGTTAATGCATGTAGCAAGGTGGTATTCAGAAGCTATGGTGATGGAGTGTATGAATACACTGGTATGGACTCCTATGAATGGGGTGTATCAGAAGAGGGTGGTTAGTAGGTCGCAAGAGGTTCTCCTCCCCCTCTACTCTGCCCTGGTGAGACCCCATCTGGAATACGGTGTCCAGTTCTGGGCCCCTCAGTTCCAGAAGGACAGGGAACTGCTGGAGAGAGTCCAGGGCAGGGCTACCAAGATGATGGAGGGAGTGGAGCATCTCCCATAGGAGGAAAGGCTGAGGGAGCTGGGTCTCTTGAGCTTCTTGGAGAAGAGGAGACTGAGGGGTGACCTCCTGAATGTTGATAAGTCTGTAAAGGGTGAGTGTCAGGAGGATGGAGCCAGGCTCTTCTCAGTGACATCCAATGACAGGANTGAGGGTGGCAGAGCCCTGGCAGAGGCTGCCCAGGGAAGGTGTGGAGTCCCCTTCTCTGGAGACCTTCCAGCCCTGCCTGGATGCCATCCTGTGCTATGTGCTCTGGGCATTCCTGCTTTAGCAGGGGAGTGGGACTGGATGCTCTCTAGAGGTCCCTTCCAACTCCGACAATTCTGTGATTATGTGAAAATGTGAAAACATCAAATGGAAGTTGGAGGAGGTGTTTCAAAAGGGGAGAAAGCGGGCTATCACATATTGCATGGTTAAACCATGAAATTCCTTGCCACAGGACAGACAAAAGGAAACACGGTCATGCAAGGAACTGGAAAAGTTTGTGCAAGAAGTTTGGGGACTGTTTGAAGATGGGCCCTTGGCTGAGTGTCGGATCTCCTCCAGCCTGTCATCACCATTCACAGATGTGGACAAGCATCTGGAGCTGGCAATTGGAGATATGCAGCTGTCCCATGGCCAGTTTGAGCATTTCAGGTCCTCCTCATTACCCTTCCCTTGGGACAGTGTGAACTCAGCTTGACAAACACTGCCCTGGGTGAGCTTCATCCAGGCTTTGGTGAGTGTAGGGAATTGGTGACCTTGTGAGAGCCGTACCAAGTCCCTCGCTGGGAATTGAGTAGTCCTGCATATGTGGTGAACCAGGTAGGAGAGAACATAAGAGGGAATGCAGCTGCTGTGCTACCACAACACACTGGGTGAACTGCTTGTGATTTTGTCATGGTCTTGATCAATCAGACAGATGATGATCCCCCCCCCCAAGAAAAAGAGAGGAGAGGAAGGTGTTAAAGAGATTTAGGAGTTTAGAAAAAAAAAGTAAACAAGACCATATCAAGCTCTAGAGATGACGATCACGTCACCAGCAGCACCAGGAAAAGTCCCAGACTGGACTCAGTGACCAACAGGAGCTGGATTCTGGAAATGGAGTCAGGAGTTCTTGGATCAGGATCAAAGGCAGAGGAACAGATGGGGTCCTCCTCAGTCAGTGGCCATTGAAGGAAGAGAGTTGCCCCTTTGATTTTTCCACTTTTCTACTGAGCATGGTGTGGATGGGATGGAACACCCCAGTTGGTCAGCTTGGGGTCCCCTGTCCTGTCTGCTCCTCCCCACAGGCGTGACCCCCTCGGACGCTTTTCCACTTCCCACCCTCCAATGGGGCAAATCCCGCCATTCCCTGCCCTTGGTTGTTCCAGCAATGAGCATAAGCCAGAGCCTCTCTGCACCATCCCTTGGGGTGACCAGGTCTGATCACTGTGAGAGTGAAGAGTTTCTGAACAATGTGCTGTTAGTTTCAGACTTTAGTCAGTTAGAAGAGGCCCAGATAAAACATGACATTACTGAACAGAAAATTGCTTTGTTTTACCTCAAACCAGGACAGATTTCTCCTCTTTTATTTTTTTGCCTCTTCTGTGCTGTTACTTAAATGCACTGGAAGAGAATCTCAGATGGAGATGAAGAACAAATAGCTGTCTTTATCTTTCCCCCACCTCTTGGGTTGCGTTTTATGGTTGTGAAGAGTGGTCCCCTATGTCCAGGATGTACTGGTGGGCTCATGCTGGGGCCCGGTTCCGCTCCACAGGCAGCTGGCACGAGGGGTGCAGCCCATGGAAGGAGCATAGCTGGGATTTCCCTCCTCCTTGTTATCCTTGGTCACTGTGAAATCCCCTGGAGCTATTGGCAACCTCTGTAACATGCAGCCACTTTCCCACTAGCTCTGCTGATGTTGTTTGGGTGTAGTAACACCTCCACAAGAACCAGCAGGTTCTGTCCCGCGCGGTGGGCTCAGCTGGAGGGGGACCCAGCTTCATCACAGCTTGCAGCGCGAAGCAGCCGCCCGTTTTCTGTTCTGCGAGAGAAGCTGCTTTCACAGGAGAGGGGTGGGAATGTACCAGAAACTCTGTCTTTCCAACGCCCCCTCCTACCTCTTCAAAATTTCACCTGCTCTGAACTGAGTTAGACACGTTGCTCCCTTTCCACTGGCTTCTTAGCGAGATGCTCCCCTGGTCCTCTCTCTCCGAAGGTGTTTTCATAGCAAAGGGCTGAAATGAGCTGTGCGGGTGTTGGAGCAGGGTCCCTGAACCCTGGAGGAGAGGAGTGGCCTCTGGAAGGGTCCAGAACCCATAACCAGTGGGGCACACTTCTGAGCCTGTCCCCTTGGTCAACTGAAGGAGTCGTGAACACTTGTGTTTCCAAAGGGATTAGCGCTGGAGCGTTTTTCTTCCTGCAGTTGTTGTCTTTGTGCTGGGAATCTAGGTTAGGGACTGGGTTTACTTTGAATTTAATTATGTATTTAATGTCAAAGTTACCAGGAACTGTCAGGTTTTGTTTGTGGGTTTGTTTTTTTTTTGTTTCTTTATTGTATTTCTTAGGAATCTAAATAGATTCATATTTGCAAGAAACACTTCCAGAGTAATTTTATCAAACGACTTCATTATTGCACAGGAAATTCAACGTAGTTTTACTATGGGACCCGTTCCCCTTGGCAGTCTGGCTAGGCTGTGAGCTTTAGAGGTAGGCACCCTGCGAGCATCGTGGCTGTGCTGCACATTGGAGATGTATATTGAGATGATACACTGAGCCTGCTGCTCACCCCACCCCAGTGTCTATGCTGAGGTCCTGTGTTCGCAGTTAATTAGTTAATAGTTTATGATAATGAATAAAACCCTCTCTTTGCTGTGTTACACCGTTAAAACTGAGACAGGCATATAGGTGGGCGATACAAGGACAGCAGCCAGTGAGGATGAGCTCCACAAGAGCTGCAGCTATGACAGTCCCTCCTTTACTAGAACTCAGAATCAAAAAATGGTTAGAGTTGGAAGGGACCTTAAACATCGTCAGGTTCCAACCCACCCCTGCCCTGCGCAGGGACACCTCCCACCAGAGCAGGTTGCTCAAAGCCCCATCCAGCCTGGCCTTGAGCCCCTCCAGGGATGGGGCAGCCACAGCTTCTCTGGGGAACCTGTTCCAGTGCCTCACCACCAGCACAGCAAAGAAGTTCTTTCTGGTATCTAATCTCAATCTCTCAATCTTCACAGTGAGAGTGACTGAACCCTGGCAGGGGCTGCCCAGGGAGGTGGTGGAGTCTCCTTCTCTGGAGACATTCAAAACTCGCCTGGACACGTTCCTGAGTGATCTGCTCTAGGTGTTCCTGCTCTGGCAGGGGATTGGACTGGAGGAGCTTTCAAGGTCCCTTCCAATCCCTGAGATTCTGTGATTCTTCCAATTTGAAGCCATTACCCCTTGTCCTATCACTCCACTTCCTGACAAAGAGTCCCTCTCCAGCTCTCCTGTAGCTCCTTCAGATACTGGAAGGCTGCTCTAAGGTCTCTCCAGATCCTTCTCTTCTCCAGGCTGAACAACCCCAGCTCTCTCAGCTTGTATTCATAGGAGAGATACTCCAGCCCTCTGATCATCTTTGTGGCCCTCTGCTGGACCCGTATCAACAGGTCCAACTTCATTCCTTGTGTTTATTTTAGCCGTGAGTTGCTCCCCCCTCAGCAGCCCGAGACAGCAAATGAAGTATGAGCGTGGTGGACCTGTGTGGCAGCCCTTGAAGCCCGCTGTCAGATTGATTGCCTAAGTGCATTTGAAATCAAGTGGTGTACGGTCAGCTCGAGATCATTTTGCAATCATTTTTCATGTGCCAGTAAGTAAAGCCCCGGTGAATAATACAGCTGGTCGAAAACGGGGAAGCTCCTCCGTCTTGTAAATCTTAGATGGACCTCACCGTCTCTCCCCTCTGCCCTTGAGTGCGATGCAATCATCATGACATAAATAACAGCCACAGCGATATGGTGGAATTAAAGGAGAGCTGCTCTTGTGAGTGCTGTGGAAATAAGGCTGGTGATACTTGGAGGAGCCGAGATCGGAGCTGAAATAGAGGTTGAATTGATTTCCTTTCCTTTTTATCTGCGAAGGAAAGGAGAACGAGTCCCGCCACGTTTGTAACAGCTTCAAGCAGCTCTTCGTGCCTGTGTGCACAGTGGTGGAGCAGCAGGCACCCACCTGGACCCTTCTTCTGAGGGTTTTGCTTCCATCCCCTCCTGAGGCAGCTGTGGTGCTCGGTGTCAGTGAGCTGCTGGTCTGGAGGTCTGGATGACCTGCGATGGTCAGTGCTGGGGAGTACCTCCGGTGCCCTCTCAGCTGCCCTGCCGTGGGATGGGGCCAGAGTCCAGAGTTTCATTTGGAGTGGTTTCAGGACGAGGCAGTATGCTCCTTGCCCTCACTCTTTGCTGGCCACCACCAGCCATCAAGGTGAGTTCCAGTTCACAGCACGGGCTGGAGGATCAGTGTGTGGGTCCTCATCTCAAGAGCCCATAGCAGAGGAATGTACTCAGTGCCGAAGCTCCCAAACTGGTCCTGTCACCTAGTCTTCATACACGCAGAGCCTGTGGCTCTGGTCCTGCTGACTCTTGTTGCCATGGAGGATGGCAATCTCAGCCAGGTCTATCCACCTTCAGGCTGAGTCCTGGGGGACAGAATGCGGACGTGTGGCTTGGACTTCAGATGCCCTGCATTGATGCAGGGAGATAAGAAACCAACTTTTACACTCTCTGTATTGATCTACTGTGTCGGGAGACGTGTTTCCATTTTGTTTTCTAAAGTTTTCTTTATGTTTGTGAAAGAAAATGCCCAGAATTGCTGAGTAAGCAGCACACAAGCTCCACAAGGACAGGAGACCCAGGCAAAGTAGTTGCTTTGTGCGATCCCATCTACATTCAAAACAGTTTCATGTACTCCTTCACCCCCGTGTTTTCCTGCAGAGGACCTTGAAGTGTTATTTACCCAGGGAAAGCTTACCAGGAGTGTGAGCTCCTGCGCCAGGCTGGAAGAAGCAGATGTGAATGTGGGAGTCAAAAGCCCTTTCCGGAGCTCTTGTAGACTTGGAGAAAGGGAGGCATCAAATGGCTCTTCCAGCACTGGGCTGAAAGCGTAGCAGACAAGAGAGGGCGACTTTCTTTTGTCTCACCCCTGCCCACTGCCTGAAGGCCACCACTTGAATCAGACCCAGGTGGAAGAAAATGTTCTTTCTGTTATTTTCTTTTCTTTTTCTTATCAGCTCTCCCTGCACCTTTTGTTACATTCAGTTCCTCATTTCTTATCTAGTTCCTTGCATGCATAAGATATGCCACATATTTCCCCAACATGCCTACCTACTATACCCTAGCCTTCTATGGAGAGAGACTATGGAATATATGTGTGTATATATATTCTGTGTGCATCTAGAATCCTAAAGACCATTTTTCCAATATTGTGTCTTTAATGGGAATTCAATGATTAGGTGCATAAAAGGCTACAGAAGATGACAGTTTCACTGTGCTCAGTTTTAATACAAAGAGTACTACGGTTGCTAAGAGACCGATACTTCAAGTTTGGAAATCTTCATCCACACTAGATATATTATCTTGGCAAATTGGACTTTCTGAGTTGGCAGCAAATGGAAAAGAGTAACTTTTAAAAATAGAGATAATTTAGATGACGTCAAAGACATCTGGTGTCCTTTTCCAGAAATGTGAGACTGATCTATTTTGCTTATGTGTATAAATCACTCTGCACCCCATGTGCTGCTTTTTTACTTATGCCTGCATTTGAGTCTGATTTATTAATAAATTGACTTTGGGTTTAAGGTGTTTAGCCAGGTGTATTTTAATTAAGTTGGCTGTATGGTTACAACAGATAGTACCCGTCTGCCCTCCCTGTGCCTCTTGGAGAACCTCAGCTTTCTGCCTCGGTGCAAAGCAGGATCTCGTAGTGCCCAGAAACACCCACCAGGCTCCGCAGTGACTCAGAGAGGACAGTCACTTGTTTACCTTCGTGGGAAATTTGCTCTCCCATCCCCATATGGACGGTGCAGTCGCAGAGCAGAGTGGCTGCAGGCTTTATAAGCACCTTGCTAATGGGCTGCATCACTCAGCCCAATTCCCACCCTGAATTGGTGGGTGCAGAGAAAGAGGGGAGGTGTGTCTGTACTTAATCGTGCCTTATCATCCCTAATGCATTTCAGTCCTGAGCAGTGCCGGGGCTCCTGAATGGCAAGGAAGCTTTGAATGACAGCTGGATATCAGCTGGGGACTCTCTCATGCTGTACATCAGAGGAGAAGAAACTAGGGAACGGGAGAAAGAGCCAAAACAGGCACCATGAGGCTGACATGAGAGAAAAAGGGATGAATTGACTCAAATAAATGACTCGAAGCCAGAGGGTGGGAGGGGATGGCAGTGGGTCACCAGAGGAGAAGGGTTGCATCTGCGTGGGGGGTGCAAGGGACAGGAGAGGAGAGGGGCGATGCAGCCCTCCCAAGGAAGGCACTTAGGGAGCAACGCCTGTGTGCACATGGAGAGAATCACCTAGGGAGGATGAGCAAGAAGAGCCTCAAAGATCTGCCATGGGATTTTCCAGCCATACCCTGTGTTCTGGTAGCATCTTTCCTAGGGATTCATCAGGTTGCCAGGACCTGAAGTCACATGCATAGCTGCCATTGTCTTCTGGCCTGCAATGCTGGGGGCAGCTGGTCCCCCATTTCAGCTGTTGTTCTGCTTCCTGGACAGAGATGGTTGGCTGGACATCAATTATTTCCTCCCAAGGACAGTTTAAGCTGGGCTTGTCCATAGTTTGAAGGAAGACATTTGAATTTTAATATCAATTCTGAAAGGCAGTGTGTGCACTTGATTATGTGTTCAGGTTATGAGATTTTTATGTTATTTTTACAAAATATTAACTCGTTCCAAGGACCAGGAGATACAGAACTGGCCTCTGAAATGTGAACATGTGATTTATTTTTAAAGTCTCAAGTGAACATAGAGTGAAATGATGAAAAAGGCAGGTTACATGGTTTTCTTAAGATTAGACAATGCCCTGTAATTGTGTGTCAGAAGTCATTCAGGTTTGAAATCTTGCCAGCTAATTAAACCATCCTCTCTGAAGAGACTTACTGTACTTTCAGCTTTTGCTGGTTCGTTCTCAAGAACAAAAAAACTCTGACAGCAGCTCTCGTGTTCAGCGCTCACGTTGGCGTTAGTTTGGATGGGAACCAACACATGGGAAATGGGAGCTGTGAGCAAATCCTCCTCTGGTTTGACTGGTGCAAACCAGGTTCTTTTCCAGCAAAAGTGGTGGAAGGAAGGGAAGGGCTTTAATGCCATGCTGTATACTGTGTGCATCTGCTGTTAATAATTTTTGGTGGTGGTGTATCTCCATTCAAATGGGAGTGATGATCTGCATGAGGGCAGGGAAGCTCCGCAGAGGATCCATGGGCTGATGTTAATGGCATGGGCTTCAACAGGGCCAAGTGCCAGGTCCTGCCCTTGGGCCACACCAACCCCATGGATGGCTACAGGCTTGGGGCAGTGTGGCTGGAGCTGCCTGGCAGAAAAGGGCCTGGGGGTGCTGGGTGACAAGTGGCTGAACATGAGCCAGCAGTGTGCCCAGGTGGCCAAGAAGGCCAATGGCATCCTGGCTTGTATAAGAAACAGTGTGACCAGCAGAAGTGGGGTGTGATTGTCCCCTTGTGCTCAGCACTGGTGAGGCCACCCCTTGAGTCTGGTGTCCAGTTCTGGACACCTCAGCACAAGAGAGATCTGGAGGGGCTGGAGCGAGTGCAGAGGAGGGACACGGAGCTGGTGAAAGGCCTGGAGAATAAATTTTATGAGGAACGATTGAGGGAGTTGGGACTGTTTAGTTTGAGGAAGAGGCTGAGGGGAGAGCTCATCACTCCCTACAACTGCTTGAAAGGGCATTGCAGAGAAGCTGGTGACACGTAATTAGAGCACAGAAAGAGTGGTCAGTCACTGGAATCAGCTGCCCAGGGACAGGGTGGAGTCCTCATCCCAGGACTCTGTGTTTAAGAGTCATTTAGATTGGATGTGCTGTTGAGGGATATGGTGTAGGGGAGAACTTCATAGAGTAGGACTGATGGCTGGACTTTTTTTTCCAAAAAAAAGCTATGGAAAGGTAGAAAATTAAAATAAATAATTTTTTCAACGTTATTTAAAATGTCTTTAAAGCTTGTATGTCAAGAAGTCCCTTTTAAGCTGGATTGTCTGTACCTGCCTCCAACACATATTTTACAACTGAATTCTCAAGGACTGCTTTCAGGTTCACAGCACAGAAAAAATACAGATATTTATTCTTAGGAATGCTTTATTTTTATGGGCCTTTGAGATGTAGAAAGTCCAGTTTCATTGAAATAACCAAACAGGAAAGAAATGCAAATACTTCAATCACTTTCCTGGCCGGTTTGGGAGATGCAAGGTTTTTAATACAGGATTTTTCCTGTTTTTTTTTGCAAAAGATAAACATAGTAAAAAGGAAACTGGAAAGGCTTTTCCCACAGTTGCTATTAAGCACTTTTTAAGTAAAAGCTCTCTCTGGATTTGCAGGTGAAACCTTTCACATCGTGAGGGTCCTGGGCAGGTCTCTCTGTTTCTCAAAGACCTGACAGGCTTCACTTAATCTCCTTCAGAAATATGAGTCTCCAGATCACTAGAGCTAGTTTGTTCATATCCACGAGCTTTCAGTTATACATTTACATTTCCAGTGGTGGGTGTTTGAAACTGTCTTCACGGCGTCTCTGTCTGATTTCTTTGGCTAGAAACCAGCCTGGGCACAGGGTTTCCTGCTTCAGGAAAACCCTGGGACTGGTGAGTGCCCTTGTCTTCAGCCACCACATCCCAGGGGAGGCTGGTGCAGATGCACACCAGACTTTTGGAGGTTGATTTAGCAACGACTATTCTGAAAATCCCTTTCATTTTCCTCCCAGCTGCAGCCTCTTGGGCCATACCCCACCCCAGCAGAGTGTGAGCTGAAGGAGCCCCCTCTGGAGTTTTGGAGAGGATTTAGGAAGGAGTTTTTGTTTGAGTTTCCCTCCTGACCCCTGCAGCAGCTCCTCTGACTTTGCACAGGGACTCAGACCTGCTCAGGAGCAAATTTTCAGCTGTTTGATGAGCGTTTTGGAGCGGTCTGAGTAGGCAGAGCTCCTCTCATGGTCTGGGAGCCCTGGTCTAGGACAATCCCCTCAGCAAGGCAACAGGTAACTGCAGAGCAATAGAAGATATCCCACACAGTGGGAAATGCAACTGGAGGCTGCCCAGAGATAAAGCCCACAGCAATTCCCTTCCCTTCCGATGGATCTCAATGCAGGCTCAGAATAGTTCTGGTGTCATAGATGTACCTCCAGCCAGAGAGAAGGAAAATCACAGTTAATGTAGCCCTGGGCCAAAATTCAGATTTTTTTAGTGATTTGTAATGAGTTTTCTGCTATCTGCATAAGAAAATACTTGGGAAATGCTGAAAAAAAACCCCAAACATGCTGAGGTTATATCAGCTTTGCATAGAGTCTGAGAGCATTGCTGTGGTGTGTTCTGCTGCTTCCTGTCCCCAAACGAGTGTGTTCCGATGATGCTCTGCCATCGTGTTGGGAAAAGCTTTCTCAAATTGCCTTTGTACTTTGTAAAGCAATAAACTTGGACCAAAAAGTATGGAGGGAGCTGGGGAGCTCGAGCTGATTGGAATTCCTCTGGTGGAAACAGTTTCCATCAGAAAAATGCAGATTTGATTACATTCCCTGTTGAGAATGGCCTTTTCAACTGAAAATAATAGGAGAACTTCGTTTCAGTAATGCTGCAATATTTTGTTTTGAATTTATGATTTCACTTTTTAAAATATTAAATAACACAGCCATGAAATACTGGGACTTCACTGTGTTGAAGGCTTTTCTGGAAGCAATTCCTGAAGAGGAATGATGGATGAGCTTTGGTTTTGTTACACTGCAAAGCCAGCCACAGAAAAGCAAAGCAAAGAGTAGATTGTTGCAGTGTTTTCCTTTGGCTGGAATATTTGAAATTAACCCTTTTGATCCACTGTGGCCTGCTGGCAGCTGCTGTAAGGCTGGGGAAGAGGCAGCATGCAGCTGAGCTGCCCAAAACCCAACCAAGCGCAGGATTGCAATTTACCACCCGGCAGAGCTCACGTTCTGAGCCTCCTGCCTCCATCCCTCCATCCCTCCTTAGCCCCCATCCCTCCTTACCCTCCATCCCTCCTTAGCCTCCATCCCTCCTGCCTCCATCCCTCCATCACTGCTTACCCTCCATCCCTCCTGCCTCCATCCCTCCTTACCCTCCATCCCTCCTGCCTCCAT
>VZTM01033455.1:852440-971938 GCA_013400555.1 Jacana jacana | reverse complement strand
CCATCCCTCCTGCCTCCATCCCTCCTTACCCTCCATCCCTCCTTACCCCCCATCCCTCCTGCCTCCATCCCTCCTGCCTCCATCCCTCCTTACCCTCCATCCCTCCTTACCCCCCATCCCTCCTGCCTCCATCCCTTCTGCCTCCATCCCTCCTTACCCCCATTTTTATAGTTAACTGAAAGCAAAAATAAGGAGAAAAACTAGCCCAAAACAAGGGAAAAATAAGAATGAATTTCTGCATTTTCCTTGCCTTTGATTTGGGTTTCTCTGAATAAATAGCAGAAATTGTAAATTCTGGCACTTAGACCGGGATGATATTTCTGGTGTTATCGAGCGCTTCCCAGAAACTTTCCTTTCAAAATGGAGCTGGCTCTGCACTTTTCTTCCTCCAGAGCCAGGGTTATTGTTTGTAGGACAAATCTCATATTCCCGAGCCTAGGAACAGTGAAGAGGGAGAGCTGGAGAGTGCGTTAAAGTCAGATTTGTTTTGCTGAGCTCCTGATATGCTCTTAGTGAAGCAACTTATGTGTTAGAATCACTGATGTTATGGAGAAAACCTGTCTTTTTTTCAAGGATCGAGTTGATTCTGGGATTTGGGAGCAGAAAGTACACAGGAACAGAGCAGCTTTGAGCTGAAAATCATTAAATCATGGGTATAGTGTGGTCCTTCCAAGGGGCAGTCTCTCATCTTGGGTGGTGCTACTGGAGAAACAAGTAGTGGGACTAAATCTAAGGACCAGTTGATAAATGTGCTGATTGGAACAGGAATGGTGGATGTTGAAGGTGCTGCTCCCATCCCACTTGGAGGTGGTGGAAGAGCAACGAGCAATATCTTGCTGAGGCCTTACAGGTGTGTGGGTTCATCTCATAAATCCTGAGCCAGGGACTGAGAAACTTCTCTGGTCCTTAGTATAACCATAGTAAGGACATATTAAGTTGGGTTCCACAGGCCACTGGGTAGCCATGTGGAAGTTAATTAAAGGCAGAGGGACTGGGAAAGCAATCTCCTTCCACCAAAATGTACCACAGGTCCTGCCTGGAGGGTCATTTGGTGATGAGAAGAAGGATGCAAACTTTTCATCTTTGTCAGAGCCAACTCTCCAGGTGCTTGAAATGCTCATAACAAATGGGTCTCTGCGTAGCTGTTTCAAGGACATTATTCTAAGTGGCAGATACCTATGTTTGAATATTGGGCAGTAAATTTCCAACAGAGAGTGCTCAGAGTGTAATTAAACCACCTTTGCAAAGGCTGGAGAAAGAGCTACAAATGAGGGGAGAGGTTATATTTCCTAGGCAGTTACGGCCGGGCAAGACTGCAGACTGAAACTCACATTTGGGTAAGAAACGTATGAAAACCGTTCTAGTAGTCTATCAGTACAAGAGGCAAATTATATATATTTAAAAAAAAAATAAATCCAATATGGGTCAGCCATTCTCTCTTCAACGTTACTGCAAGTCGTCCCTCAGCAATCTTGAATCAAATCACTCTCACTCTCTGAGATGCTCCAGGGCAGGGTCTTAAGCTCATTACCTATTTATGTGCATCAAATGTTTCACTTCTACTGATGAATTGAGTATTGATGTCAATAAATTAAATCAGCAGCTCCCAGATATTGGAGGTTTATGTCTAGGCAGCCTAAAAAAATGAGAAATGTTGTGAAGTTCACCAATGCTCTGTGTGGCTCAGCTGTTCCCAAGGGATTTACCGACTGTGCAGGAGGTTCTCTGAAGTGCTAGCGTGTCAAGGGAAGGAAAATGTTTTGTGCCTGCTGTATCTGTATCCTTTGCTGCTGTATACATCCTTTATATGTATGTAAAGGAGGAGGGAAGGGTATTGTTTCCTAATAAAAAAGAACTGGTGAAAGACGAGATCAAGGTTTCTCTGGAAAACAGTCCAAGTCTGTCCTTTCCTTATTCACCTTTTTAGTAGCAGCTTCTTAACTTGCAAACAGAAGTTGTAGCAAGCATTTAAATGTAACTGCTTTCATAGTGGTGATCCTTCATTGTTAGTAGTTGCTTTTCCTTTTTTTCTTTTCCCTTTCCCTTTCCCTTTCCCTTTCCCTTTCCCTTTCCTTTTCCCTTCCCCTTCCTTTTTTCTCCCTTTCTCTTTCCCTTTTCCTTTTTCCATTTTCCCTTTTTCATCTTTTTCTTTTCCATTAAGAATGAGTAATGCATTTTTTACCCCACCTTGAACCTGGGTTACAAATGCCTCCAGAAAGCCTCACAAAAGCCCTGGGTCTGACTGCCCACCTTAGCATGGGTCCCCCCCCACAGAAAGCAGAGCTGGAGAGGATCATAAGCCCAACCAGCACAGGGTCCAAGCAGGGGCAGAAGAGCTTTCCCATGAGTGTGCAGTGCCCAAGCTGCAGCTGCCTGAAGATGAACAGAGGTGGGGTGTTTGCAAGTCATTTTCCAGTGGCTCAATAACCCCCAATGGGAGAGGAGCAAAAGAAGCACAAGAGAAGAATGTGCAGGTCTTACAGAAGGCTCTGAATTTACATATTTTGCCCCAATCTGTGTGTTTGGAGGCACGTTGACCTCTCCTTTCTCTTGGCTACAGAGTTTTGTGTGTGGAACAAGTCAAAAGAAAGGTGTCTCCTGAGGGTTGCATTGAATACCCCATCCAACATGCCTGCAGGCACACAGGGTTCATGGTTGTACCAGGAGACTGAACTTCCCCTCTGGAAATGGCAAGAGGTGCAGTGCTGGCTCCATGTCCATCTCCTGCACAAGGACAGTGGGACACAGTGTGGAGTCTTGCATAAAATGCCAAGAACTTTAAAAAGATGCTTTCCATCCAGCGAATAGAAATGAGCCCCGTGCTCACGCAGCCAACACCCATCCTAACCCTGCTATTTATGACTTGTTTGATTGTGGCTGCTCCAAAAAAGACCCACATTGTGAGCTGTTTGGTTGAGGGTAGAGGGTAGAACCGCAGAGCCAAGGATGCTCTGCAATATATCAGGAGAACAGGAGACCTGAGGAAAATCTTCACAGGAGGATTTGCAGAGGGTAGGCCTCAGTACATAGAGTAGAATCATTCAGGTTGGAAGAGACCCTTGGGATCATCGAGTCCAACCATCTGCCCTACTCTAAAAGTTCTCCCCTACACCAGATCCCTCAACACCACATCCAATCTACAATTAACATGAAATCATCTGGGTTTTATGCTGACTGCTGCAGAGTGCACTGATACACTCAGAGTAAAATATTTCTTGGTGTGCTGAGGAGCAGGAGCTTGGGCTGGAAAAGGTCCTCTGAAGCCAGATCCTACTGATAGAGGTGACTTGGCCACAGGAAGCAAAGCTGCCCCAAATGGGCATTCCCAGAACAGGAATGTGACTTGCAAGATTTTGGGTGGTCGTATATCTTCTCTTATCATACTAATGAAAAGAGCCATCTAGGACTCTGATCGTGGTGCACTTCGGGTGTGGAAGTTAATTACAAGATTTATTGTGGTGGGATGTATACCCAGAGAAATAACCCAAACCAGTCTGCAGCGCCCGAGGGTGGCTAGTGGACACCAATGGCTCAGGCTGGATTTATTTCCTGGAGAATCACGATGCATTCTCGTTCAGGAAGCGAAGCAAGAAATAATAATGGTTGCCTCTAGTTACCAGTCAGAGGGAAAACCATCTCTAAAGAACCCTGCTCCTGAAGTTGGAGAAGGGACAAGCTGGGGAAGGGTCCCTTGTCCTGGGGGCAGCCAGGGGTGAGGAGGGAGAGGTGTTTTGAAGGGAAGGGCTGGAGCAGGTGGGAGAGGACATTCTCTTTGCATCTTTCTTGATGCAGATGGAGAGGGTTAATGAGTTTCTAGACTGGGTCTTGGGTCTGACCCAGGCAGTGGGATTGCTTTTGCACCCTTCAGAATGGTAAAAAAAAACTATTTTAAAAAATAATTCCCTGATTCTTCCCTACTTTCTTCCCAAAGGAGTGTGGGGATAACTGGATGGCTGTGTGTGGGGATAACTGGATGGCTGTGTGCTCCAGGACAGGGAGGCTGGAAGGTGCAGCTGTTAAACGGGAGGAAAGAGGGCGAATTAATTCAAAGCAACACCACCACAACCACCCCCCACCCCTCTGCCCCCCCTGCAGCTTTTGAATGGTCAAATAAACGTGAGGAAGGAGTGCTGCACTCTCAGCTCCCGTGGAACATCAATCCTCACCTGGGGAAAAGCACTGAGCTAAACGTTCCCCAGAAACGTGCCTTCAGACCCAGGTCACCAGCCGTGGCCCAGCAGACTCTCAGGCAAGGGCGCTTCTGCAGTCCTTTTTCCCAGCCTTTTAGTCCTGACAACTCTTTCCAGCCTCGCATTTTTGGGGAATTTAATTGAAGTTTTGTCTGCTCCCTCTTTGAGATCATCAAGCGAGATTTTGGAAAGGATGCTGGTCCCTGCTCTCCCCTCATTCCCTTGAATACCGGTCAGCATTAGGCATCGTGGGCAGCCTCTTGCAGCAGCATTACTCGCTGCTGCCGTTGGAAATAATTCTGGGAGTGAGATGGTTCAGTTCTGGGACACTCACTGGGCTGGGGACACTGAGGCAGAGAGGGCTCAGGTCCTAACCTGGGCTTCTTGAGAAGAACTGACATTTCCTGAGCAGCAAAATGGACTATTTTCTGTTCTCTAAATCTTTCTGTACTTTCTCTTTTTTTTTTTTTTTTAATCCGTTTTATGCTCTAATAAAGTTCTCTGTCACCTTCCTCTATTTGAGAGCAAAAAGTAGATACTCTTTAGTGGAAAGATACCCCAGGTACCAGTATAGGCTGGGAAATGACCTGTTGGAGAGCAGTGTAGGGGAAAGGGACCTGGGGGTCCTGGTGGGCAGCAGGATGCCCATGAGCCAGCACTGTGCCCTCATGGCCAAGAAGGCCAATGGCATCCTGAGGTGTATTAGAAGGGGGGTGGTCAGTAGGTGGAGAGAGGTTCTCCTCCCCCTCTACTCTGCCCTGGTGAGACCCCATCTGGAAGATGGTGTCCAGTTCTGGGCCCCTCAGTTCCAGAAGGACAGGGAACTGCTGGAGAGAGTCCAGGGCAGGGCTACCAAGATGATGAAGGGAGTGGAGCATCTCCCGTATCAGGAAAGGCTGAGGGAGCTGGGTCTCTTGAGCTTGGAGAAGAGGAGACTGAGGGGTGACCTCCTGAATGTTGATAAATCTGTCAAGGGTGAGTGTCAGGAGGATGGAGCCAGGCTCTTCTCAATGACATCCAATGACAGGACAAGGGGCAATGGGTGGGAGCTGGAACAGAGGAGGTTCCACTTCAATATGAGGAGGAACTTCTTCATGGTGAGGGTGAGGGAACCCTAGCAGGGGCTGCCCAGGGAGGTGGTGGAGTCTCCTTCTCTGGAGACATTCCAAACCCACCTGGAGGTGTTCCTGTGTGACCTGCTCTGGGTGTTCCTGCTCCAGCAGGGGGTTGGACTGGAGGAGCTTTCAAGGTCCCTTCCAATCCCTGAGATTCTGTGATTCTGTGAAAGGGGAATAAATATTAATATTTGCCAGTGCCCCAAGGGAGGTGAAATCCAAACATAAGTGGTTGAGTGTGGAGAGCTGCTGCTGGCCAGGCTGGGCATGGGGCGAGGCAGCATCGCTTTGACACCCACACCCACTGTTAGATTAACCAAAACTCTTCTTTTGAAAGCAAAACAGGGCTCTGCTTTTCTCGCCGAGGGCAAAGCAACCTGGTACAGAGGGACTTCCAGTCAAAATGGAAGAGTTTGCAAAGTTTCTCCCGTGGCTTTGTCTTACTTGCAAGATTTACCCCATGGACCACATCCGCTCCCAGTTCTGAGCCAGGAGCATCAGTTGCCATGGTGACTTCTTTAGGAAAGTCACATGGGGAAAGTGCTGGCATATTTTTAGCTTTCTCTAATGAAATTTAACAGCTGGAAATAAAGGTGAGATCCAGCCGTGGCGCCACACCTTCACGGACCACTCTTTGGGACAGGCTTTTCGGCAGAGCTGGTGGGGCTGCCTTCAGGGATAAGAGCCCCACGACTCCCATGCTGGGTGCTGTGCAGGGCAGCACCCATGAGTACATTGGAGGAGAAGGAATCACTGTAAAGAGAAGCTGATAAGGAGGTGGTATTACACATAAAGACAAAAAGGAGGCACCAACTGAGGTCAGAGCTGCTGCGCGTACAGTGTGTTCATCCTATAAATAGCTCTTCAAATATACCTCTGCACAAGTGGTATTTATAAACTGAGGAGTGAAAAAAGGCTATGTGTGGGGTCAGGGGTTGATGTGGGAAGGATGTTTCAGGCTTGGACAAAAGGTCAGGTTTCTGAGAGGTGCGGAACAGAGCTCGACCCCAGATGTGTGGGATTTTCTCCCCTGGTTGAGGCTCAACGGTTGGGGCGGTGTTAAATGTGCCTGCTGAAAGCAGTGTGCCTGGTGAGGATGCCCACTACACGTTGGTGTTCAGATGTCCCACAGACAGTCTATTCATTTGGATAATCCGTGGATGGATTTGGATCCATCTACAGGGCGTGTAAACCTTTCTGAAGGTAGACTCTTATTTTATTTTCTAAAATACTTTCTCCGCTCCCTGCAATATTTTTAGCTCTTTCGTCTTCGGCTGTCAAAAGTTTATTTTAAAATTAATTGATTTTGATGTAATATTTACTGCACTTTAGCTTTCAGCACAGCTTATGAAAATAGATTTCACTACAGCTGGCAGTGCCTAATGGGATTCATTCCTACTCAAAAGGCTCTTTGCATTATGTACTGATACTTCCAGCCGAACTTGCTTTGAGCAGCTTCACCAGCTTTTTGTGTCACCAAGCTCACAGGAGCTCGGGCTGGCAGGGAGACAAGGTGAAGCACTGAAGTTTCAAGAAGCCACAGTTGATGCCCCCCCTGAACCCAAAGTGTAGAGATTGCAGATCTGGCCCAGTATTAATTGGAATTAATAGGATCTTCCCTTTCTGCGTCAGTGGGCTCTTTGGCTGGATTAAAAATTGATCGTATCTCATTAAGATAAGGGCAGCTGTGGTGCAGACGAAGCAGGGGGTCACGGAGGTGCCTGGGGTGTGGGAAATCACCAGGGTATTACAGATTTCGGAGAGTGGCAAACGGAGCCTGGAGCAGACTTTGCTCACGCACTGGTGTTGTCAGGGGAGGTGGTGAACTTTGATGTGAGGTGATTTAGAAGCAGCCTTTGAATTGCAAAGCTTTAAATAACCTGTTAGCAAAGACGTCACTGAAACCATTTCCTAGTGGGTTATGATGCTCCTGATTTTTTTCCCAGCAAAAGCAAGGATCACCCATTACCTTCCTGTGACTGTGCTGCAGGGTCCAGTGCCTCCCTCGCACCTGGGAGCAGAGGGAGCTGATGTGCCAGGAGTCCATGGCAGGACTGAGACTATTTTCTCATCTAAGGCTTAATGCCCAAAGTATCCAGGGCTGGACAAACTTCTTCCATCCTATCTGTTTCCTGAGAGATAATAGAGCATTTTTAAATTATTTGGGTTTTCCCCCAAAAAACCTCTTTCCCTCCCACAGCTCCAATAAAATGCTTTCACATGAAGATTAAACTCCTCTGAGCAAAGTTGCAGTGGGCCCCAGCACGCTGGCTTTTCATATATCCTCATTCCCAAAAGAGATATGATAAAGCATCCTGAGTTTTCCTCTCCACAGCGTGGGGTGTGGGGTAGAGAGCATTTAACAAAACCTAAGAAACCAGTGCCACTCTCAAACACCCCGCTCCAACCAAACCCTTTCAAGTACCCAGGCTCCCAGCTGGATGAAATGTTCCGATTTGATGGAATCACAGAATCACAAAATGCTTTGCGCTGGAAGGGACCTTAAAGACAATCCAGTCCCACCCCCTGCCTGGGCAGGGACACCTCCCACCACACCAGGTTGCTCCAAGCCCCCTCCAACCTGCCCCTGAACCCCTGAACCCAGTCACAGCTTCTCTGGGCAACCTGGACCAGGCTCTCATCACCTTCACAGCAAAGAAGTCCTTCCCCAGATCTCAGCTCAATCTCCCCTTTTTCAGTTTGAAACCCTTCCCCTTCATCCTATGGCTCCCTCCCTGATCAAGAATCCCTCCACAGCTTTTCTGGAGCCCCTTTTGTTACTGGAACAGGCTGTAAGGTCTCCTTGGAGCCTTCTCTTCTCCAGGCTGAACTCCAACTCTCTCAGCCTGTCCTCACAAGCAGGGAGCCTCCAGCCAGTGGAGCACCTCCATGGCCTCCTCTGGACCCAACAGGCCCGTGTTCTTCCTATGTTGAGGACTCCAATGCTAGATACAGTCTTCCATGTGAGGTCTCACCAGAGCAGAGTAACTGGGCAGAGTTACCTCCCTTGACCAGCTGGCCATGCTTCTTCTTATACAGCCCAGTATGCCATTTGCTGATTTCTCTTTTTGGCAACTGGAACAGTCACATCTGTGAAGTTCAGTGGTGGGGCTTCAAGTTGAGGGGTCTATGAGGAGAGGGGAAGGTGCAGAGCCATTGAGGTGGCGGATGTTGGGGGTCCATGCAGGGAGGTATTACTGTAGATCAGGGTGGGTCACCCAGAGCAGCCCAGGGCAGACACTGCAGGAAATGGAGATCAGTGTGGCTCTACACAGGGACCTGGACAGGTTGGTAGATGGTCCGAGGACAATTGTATGAGATTCAATGAGGTGAAGTGCTGGATCCTGCATTTTAGTCACAACCCCAGGTAATGCTATAGGCTTGGGGGAGAGTGGCTGGAAAGCTGCCTGGAAGAAAAGGACCTGGGTGTGCTGGTGGACAGCCAGCTTTACATGAGCCAGCAGTGTGCTTGGGTGGCTAACAGGGCCAACAGCAACCTGCCTTGTCTCAGGAACAGTGTGGCCATCAAGAGTAAGGAAATGATGGTGCCTCTGTACTGGGCACTGGTGAGGCCTCACCTCGAGTGCTGGGTTCAGTTCTGGGCTCCTCACTACAAGAAGGACATTGAGGGGCTGGAGCGTGTCCAGAGGAGAGCCACCAAGCTGGTGAGGGGTCTGGAGAACAAGTCCTGTGAGGAGAGGCTGAGGGAACTGGGCATGGTTACTTTGGAGAAGAGGAGGCTGAGGGGAGACTTCCTTGCCCTTTATAGCTCCCTGAAAGGAGGGTGTAGAGAGGTGGGTGCTGGCCTCTTCTCCCAAGGGAATCAAGATGGGACCAGAGGAAGTGGTCTGAAGTTGCAGCAGGGGAGGTTCAGATCAGATATTAGGAAGAATGACTTTGCTGAGAAGGTGGTCAGACACTGGACCAGCCTGCCCAGGGCGGTGGTGGAGTCACCATCCCTGGAGCTATTAAAGAAATGAGTAAATGTGGCACTTCAGGGCATGCTCTAGTGACCGAGGTTGACACTGGGGTTTTGTGTGTGTATGGTTGGACTTGGAGACCAGTGGTCCTTTCCAACCATGATGATTCTGTGTGTAATGAATAACTTATTCTGCACAGAAAATAGGCGGTGTGAGCGTTGATGCTGTGTCTATCTGCGTACAGAGGGATCCCCACGTGAGCACACACACAATAACACGTATGTGTGTGCAAACATATCCTGACTGCACTGCCTGGAAAAGATCATTCACATTAAATGCATCATTGACATTAGAAGAGGCAATCTGTGCTGCTTCTGTGTCCCGTGGTCAGGTGCACTGACCACGCTTTGTCCATCTGATGATCTCTTTGTTGGAATTAATTCTGGGAGCGAGATGGTTCAGCTCTGTGACACTCACTGCCTGCCGGGTGAGCACCTCTGTCTTGAAGTCACCTTGTACAGGGGAGCAGTATCGCTGCTCCCAGGGGCTGGGGACACTGAGGCACAGAGGGCTCAGGTCGTAACCTGGGCTTCTTGAGAAGAACTGACAGTTCATAAGGCTCAATCCATGGGAGTCCCCACCATAACTTTTCTCTTTTTACTTCTCCTTTGCAGAGATCCGTGAAGCTTTCCGGGTGCTGGACAGGGATGGGAATGGCTTTATATCCAAGCAAGAGCTGGGCATGGCAATGCGTTCCTTGGGATACATGCCCAGTGAGGTGGAGCTGGCAATTATCATGCAACGCCTTGACATGGATGGTAAGTCCTTGCTGTTGGTTCTTTTCTGTTTCTAATCAAGGGGGTGGTGGTGAGGGGGGGCTTTCCCAGTGTATTGCAGCCCACCTCGCATACCGTGAGGGTAACGAAGCTGGTGTGGGGTTAGGTGGGATGTCTTGTGAGGAGCGGCTGAGGGAGCTGGAGTTGCTCATCCTGGAGAAAAGGAGGCTAAGGGGAGACCTGCTTGCTCGCTATAACTCTCTGAAAAGAGGGTGTAGCTGAGGGATCAGTCTCTTCTCCCAGGTCACAGGCCATGGGACAAGAGTAAATGGCCTCAAGTTGTGCCAGGGGAGGTTGAGATTGGATATTAGGAACAATTTTTACACAGAAAGGGTTATTAAGCCTTGGAATGGGCTGCCCAGGACAGTGGTTGAGGCATCACCCCTGGAGGTATTTAAAAGACAGGTTGACATTGTGCTGAGAGACACAGTTTAGTGGTGGTTTTTGTCCAGTGTTGAGTCAATAGTTGGACTCGATGATCTGAAAGCTCCCTTCCAGCCTCGACATTTCCATGATTCTGTGATTCTATGTTCTTGGCTCAAATAATTTGCAATCACCAAGGAAGGCCTGGAGCAGAAGCTGTGAAACTTTGCCTTCCACCACAGCAAGGAGAGGACAGAGGAATGTGACCCATCAACCTCCCATAGATAAACCTGCCTCACAGGTGATCCACGCATGGGATGTCTCTTGTTGGCCCAGCTGACAGAGCTGGGTGAAGACAGACCAGCTCTTGCAACCTTTCACTGCCAAGTTGCAAATGGTCTTTTGCAAGGCTGTTTTACCTTTCTCTTCACATTTCTGGGCAGCATCTGGCCCAGGGAACCCTTGCTGGGAGATGACCTGAGCACCCAACTGAGCAGAGCCGTCCCATCTTGTGGCCTCACCGCTCCTGGCAAGTAAAAGAAGCTGTGGATGGGAGCTGTGCTGCGTCATAATGAAGTGTTGATGGTTTTTGAAGAAGTTTACAAGGGTGGAATAATTTTGAGCAAAGTCCTGCTGTGAGAGCTCGTCAAACGATTACTACGAGGTAATAAAAGAAACAGAACCCACCATTAAGAAGAGAGAAATGCAGCATCAAAATGCTGGAGCCAGGGGGGGACTTTTTAACTGCTGCAAAGCTACAATCAGAGCTGATCACAATGAGTGGGCTGTCTTTAAAATGTCCTTGGTCAGAGCGAGAAGGGAGACTTTCCTGGAATGTGCAGGGGAGCTGGGATGTGGATCCGACCTTCTCCCTCCCTTCTGCAGGCTGGGGTGGAAACACTGCAGAGTTAGATGAAATGATGCCAAACCAGAGGGCTGGATGCAGCCCTGGTGTGAAGTGGAGTGCCTGGGGGATGTGACACCAGCATCCTTGAGGGGACCGCTGAGAGCAGAGCCCATGGGACACGGTGGCAGCAGGAGTGAAGCTCTTCTGCATCTCGGGGGCGTGGGGGAACATGCGAGTTGAGTGCCCCCATGAGCAGCACAGGACAATTATATTCATCAGGCCAGGAGAAGAGGCTGCCAGCCTGCTTGAGGGTGTTCAGCATCTCCCCTAGAGCAGGGAGAGGATGTAGTGCAAAACCTGGTGGATGGAGAATCATCTCATTCCTAAAAGAAAAGGAAAAAAAATAAAATTAAAAAATAGTCCATCACTTTTAAAAGCACTTTCTCCAGAAACTCCAGAAACTATTGTTTGCACCTTGTTATTGGCCTTTCCTGGCAGACCAGGGTGATTTCTCTTTAGGTTTTGCAAAGGCCAGACTCGTCGTGGTGCCAATTCATGGGGTCTTTTACCGAAACACTGTGCTTTTTTGGACAGAGTGCTGCGGATTTGGCTTCCAGTTCTGATTCGTCTCCAGTTATTCCGTGAGTCTCGGGCTCACAGACTTTGGCACTCTGTTGTATACACTCCTAGTGCACAGGGACCTGTAACTGGAGAGGTGGAGTTAAAATGCAGAGTAATGGGCTGCAGATGGAAGGTGTTAAATTCCCGGGTGAGACCTTTGAGAAAGTTCGGTGTGTTTTCTGCAGAGACGGGAGGCGATTCTCCATCTCTTCCAGCTCACCAGTTCCAACAGCTCCACAGCAACAGCCGGTTGTGCTGGGTGTTTTTATTGCTCTCGTGTCTCAGCTGCCTCTTGTTGTAGTGTTTCGAGCAGAGGGTCTGGGGGCTTGGGCACAAGTCCATGCTATGTAAAGGTCAAATGGGCCATACATTGAAAGAAGACAGGGTAATGGGAAATTTTGTAGGCACTGAGCAAAGAGGTGGATATTATGTGAAAGATTTACCTTGCCTGCAAATTGAATTAATGCTCTATGGCTTGAATTAATATTATATGGCTTATGGTTACTTTTCCTCCAATGGATTGTCTTAATTTTTTTTTCCTGGGATTTAACTTGAAATATGTAGTGAGAATAAGCAATAGTTTCCTCTCCCACTGTCTATTGTTTGGTAGCAGGGCTTGAACCCAGTGAGCTCCTGGAGATGTTGGTCTTGCCCTGCAGTCCCAGGGAACAGCCTTACCCTCCTTCTCATATGTCCTGTTGAGGGTTCCCAAATTTTCCTGAGGCATTGGCTCAGCATCAGGTGGGTGGGAAGCCTGGCTAGACAACAGGTCATGTTTGAGGAGGAGTCCCCTCTAGTCAGGAAAGCCAAGAGGGAGGTGGTGATCCTCGTGTGCATCTATCTCCAGGCACCTGACATGAATTACGATGTGACGGCAGGTAGCGTAGCCAGACATCCGTTTCTCCATGCAGCTCTGCTGCCAGTGTCTGCTAATAATGAGGTAATACAATTGGCAGTGGTTTGTATTTAATTTGAACCAGCCTGAAAAGACCTAGTGCAAACATATGGTTTTCATCAGAAATTACCTTGAGAGTGCGTTTGCGTTGCGGGATGGCAGAGCGGCTGTATCTGCTGGGGCTTATTTAACTGATGGGCTTCACACAATCACCAAATCAGGGAATTGACAGAGTTGGAAGGGACCTCTAGAGAGCATCCAGTCCCACTCCCCTGCTAAAGCAGGAATGCCCAGACCACTCAGGACTACATCCAGGCAGGGCTGGAAGGTCTCCAGAGAAGGAGAGGGTCTCCACACCCTCCCTGGGCAGCCTCTGCCAGGGCTCTGCCACCCTCACCCCAAACAAGTTTCTCCTCAGATTTGAATGGAACTTCCCATGTCTCAGCTTGTGCCCGTTGCCCCTCGTCCTGTCACTGGGAACCACTGAGAAGAGTCCGGCTCCATCGTTCTTCAACCCACCCTTCAGATCCTTGTGAGCATGAAGAAGGTCTCCCCTCAGCCTTCTCTTCTCCAGGCTGAAGAGTCCCAGCTCTCTCAGCCTTTCCTCATCAGGGAGATGCTACAATCCCTCCATCAGCTTTGTTACCCTACGCTGGACTCTCTCCAGTACTTCCCTGTCTCTCTTGAACTGGGGAACCCAGAACTGGATGCAATATTCCAGTTGTGGCCTCATCAGTGCAGAGCAGAGGGGGAGAATGATGTCCCTTGCCCTGCTTGCCACACTCTTCCCTACACAGCCCAGGATTCCGCTGTCCCTCTTGGCCACAAGGGCACACTGCTGGCTCATGGATAGTTGACTACCTACAATGAGCAGGTGGAGACAGTCTGAATTTGGTTTTCATTGCAAACCCTCTTTTCTGAAGGGATACAGAGGGAGGCTCAGCCCTGTCTATGTAAGGCTGAGGAGCCCTTGGAGCTGCGAGAGCAGGATGGCTCAGTTGGACAACACATGCAATGTATGCTGAAGTGGGTTTGTACCTGAGTCTAAACTGATATGACAAGAGCATTTCACACCTGTATGTCACCTTCTGTCACAAAGGATCTCACCAGGCTCAGTAAATGATACAGGGATCAACTCCAAGATGCCCAGTTGCTGTGAGGGCTGTGGCGTGCAGCCACACGCAGTCAGCCTCCAAACCAGAGCAAAAGTGAAGGTGCATTTCATAATTCATTGCATTCAGAGGCAAAAATGCAGTCTGTTAGAAAATGCAGCGTGGACTTCAGTGAAAATGGCAATTGCACAGCTTGGATTTTGCCCAGGAACTCTTCACACGTGTCATGTTGCTTTTAATGCCTCCATGGGTCTTGAGTGCTACCATCAGCCTTCCTCCACAGGTGGGATGCCAGCAGCCCTTATTTGATGGGTGGAGCTGCCTGCAACAGCTCATTATTTTTCCCCCAAATAATGTCATAGGGTGATGCTGAAAATGGTCAAGAGCTTCCAAACATCTTCAAGGGCTCAGAGTGGCAGGAGGGGACTCATCACCACATCCTGCAAGTTGTCTCATGCAAGGAAGCCCATGGCACACGGAGAGGCTTGGGTTAGTTATCTGCTGGGCTTCAGTGCTATGGCATGGAAAATCTGTCATAAGGCTGGGGAAATGGGAGAGAAGTTTAACCAAGAAATAGTAAGATGGGACTCCTGGATGGATTGGGGATCATAAAGGGAATGAGATATAATTTCCCTTGCTCAGGCAAGTGCAAACTCAGAGCAAATCCTGTATTAAGAAGTATCAGAACCACCTCCTCTCCCCAGAGATGGATGTCAAATATTCCCAAGAAACTGATGGCACATTTGCACATCGACTTACCCTTTTTTACCCCAACAACTAAAGTGGTTTGGGCCACTGGGGCAGGAGGTGTTTCATTCCTGTGCTGTGGCAGGGCATCAGTGATGGGAGCTGGTGGCGGCATGTCAGAAACCATCAGCCTTGGCCATACCTTGTCCTGAGGTCACATCACAGCCCAGCAAAGGACCATACTCCCAGCTACATGTGACCCCTTAGCACAGCTTTGCTGAATGCAGATGTTTCCAGTGATTATCTAATTCTTGCCAGTCCTCAGTGGAGGAAGGCAAGCATCAGAGGCTGGAGTAGCCACTGCATTTTCCTACAAATGCCTTCTCTTCCTTTTCTTTCAAGTCCCTTTGTTGCACTGCAACGCATGCTTCACCCAGGTGAAGAGAAACGTAGATGCCACAGGGGGAAATATTATAGTTGGTATTAAAAAAAGTCAGGATTAAGGAGAAAAATGTGAATATACTTGGAATACTTCAAGGTCTCAAGAGAAATCTCAGAAATCATGAGAAACACCCTTTCATGAACTACCCCAAGATGCTCTGGCATTGCTGTAATGAGGGGGGGTGAAAGTAGCAGAATAGAGGAGAAGGCAAAGGACTTTCCTGTGCAAAAATGCCTTGTTTGGGGCAGGGAGGTGAGGAATGGTGGTTCCGTCACTTGGGGCATGAGATTCACATCAGGCCAAAGCTTTGCTTACATCTTAATAGAAGGGGTATGTGAGTGTGTGCCAGGAGAGGGTTCTTGAGTATAGCTGGGCATCTATCCAGTGTGCTGTGCCTCACAGGGACATATTGTTTGCTTTCGGGCTGGAAATAGAGGTCAAATTTTACCTTTAGTTCATACCCTTGGTTTGCTTTATCCCTGGCCATAATTAGGTATCGCATGAACATAAACATTGCAGACGCTGAGAGGTGTGTACATTCCTGTCTGCAGTCTGGAAGAGTGACCTGAAATGTTCTGCCAGTATATGGGGAGTAAAATATTTTATGTATTTATGTGCTGGAAAAGAAATTATTGGTAAATCCTTCTAATTGGCAGCAATGCTAATAAAAATGCAGAGAAATGGCACATTTAATGTGTTGCCTTATCCGGGATGCCTACTCTTTAAGCAGACTCTCATCATAAAATAGATCAATGTGTGACTTAAGTGTCAAACTGTTTCGTTACAACAGCAGACACTTTTATCTGGGGAATAAAATAAGCACTCTGTACTAATTAGAGGAGCAGCTGGTTTTCAGCACCCTGGAAAAATAACTTCAGGCTAATATAAGAAGGGCAAAAAAAACCCACAAAAAAAACAACCAACCAAACCAGTATGTCAAATTGTTTATTATAGTACAAATAGGAAATACTTTGATCAAGCACATGACAGGCTGGTTCCATCAGCGTACGAGTGAGCTACCTGGTACCTTGGGTCACGTTGTGTGGTGCGTCAGCAGTAGTAGCAAAAATACAGCTATGACATCCTTGTGAGCACTAAAAAAAAGAGGGGCAAGAGATGTCAACTGAAAATTCAGCATACTCACAAGCTGCTCTGCAACGGCTCTTCGTGCAGCAGAGAATTCACAGTGACCCTGGCAAAGCTGGAGTTTGCAGATTGGCAGCTCTCCCAGGTGGTGCTTCTGAGGGTCTGGCTGGCTTTGTGGCAGCCCCATGGTTGCAATGGGCTCCTGCAGATCTCTTGGCTTTTTATGCTCTGATGCAGAAATTGTGCTGCTCAGGAGCAGCAAGGGCACATATATTTAGGGGAGAACTTGTAGAGTAGGGCTGATGGTTGGACTTGATGATCCCAAGGGTCTCTTCCAACCTAAATGATTCTATGATGATTCTATACAGACACCGGCTGGGATCCCCTCTAGAGAGAGAATAAAGGGCATGACACAGCTACATGGTGTCAAATGGTGGTGTCAATGGACTGTGTCCCTAAAAGCCAGTGCTCCAAGCTGTTGAACCGGGGCTCATATGCAGACGTTGCTTTGGTTTGCTTGCCCTTACTTCCCTGTTTTGAGGGAAGAGATGCATCAAATTTGGGTGCTCTTGCTGGCTGGAATGTGTGTCCTGTGTCACAGGAATGGGGAGCACCCAAAGGACCTGGACTGGGAGATCTGGAGGGGAAATAAATGTCTATTCTAAAAGTTAAGTGCCGAGTTCCTTGCTCTTAGACCTCACATGGCCAAATTCATCCTTCTGTCCAGAAGACAAGCTTGCACTGCCCTGTGTGGGACAGCACTGATATGCACAAGTGGAAAGCATTTTATCTCTTTCTTCTGTCTCTCCCTCTCTTCTTCTTTTCTTTGGTATTTTTTCCCCCATTTTACTGCCGGGGATAATTCCTTGTGTTTCAACTCTTCATCATGAAACCGTATAAACCAGCCCGGGCTGCTGGAGGTAGACCACAAACAGTTTCCTTATTTAAAATGCAGAGTTCATAGGAAAAGGGTGGACAGGTTGTTGCAGACTTTGGGTTTCTCCTCTGCACTCAAAGTACTGTGATTTTCCTAGGTGAGAAATGATCCAGCAACATTTCAGCGTGGTTGTCCTTTAAAGCATGTGGTTGGATGAGAAATTTGGTTGGCGAGATGGATTTGATGAGACTTGCCTTTATTTAGAAGAAGCCACTTTCTTTGTGTCTTCTCTGATTTGTAAAATGGAGATTGTGTCCCTCACTTATGTGTTCTCACTGCAAAGAGTGGAGGGCTGTTATTGGTACTGGTGAAGCTGGTTGGATTTGCAGCTCAATACCATTAAGAGGTTCAGAAGTGATAGCCCGTTCTGTCTTCAATGGGTGGCTGAGTGCAGCCACGTGGAATGGACAGGACAAGAGGAAACACTGAATTGCAATTCAGCCTCCCTGAAAGCTGTCCACCCTGTGCCACAGCGGGGCAGAGTCCTCTACACAACACAGTGTATAGTCTGTCTCATGCCCTGCGTTTTCATAGAATCATAGAATGGTTTGGGTCAAAAAGGACCTTAAAGACCATCTATTCCGGCCCCACCTCCCAGCACCTCCCACTAGAATTTCTTTGCATCTTCGTTTAATTTTCTTTATTCCTTAAATGCAGTACTCCTGGTGTTGTGCTGGTGGTTTCATGGAATGCATACCCCACAGGGAACACAGATATTGCTGGTTTTCAGTGAGCCTGGGGCTTGCTGATCATCTCAAAGTTGTGCCGAGCTGTCTGAGAGCTGCCGCATGCAGAGCCCTCCTGCAATCCCCGGGGCCTGGGGAGCAGAAATAATTAAGGCCCTGGGTCGCAGGGACATGATTTTGCTCCTCTTGATCCATTTGACAAGGGGATCAACCGGTTACAACTTGCACAATGTGAGAGCTCCGCCACGACCTGCAAAATGGGCCCTTTTGGTTTATATGTGCCAGGAGCGAGGGTCTCGGGACACAGGGTGGAGGGGACATGGACAGAGGGGACAGCAAGACTGAGAGGACACAGAGCAGAGAGGACAGTAGTGGCTTAGGTGACCATGCTGGTGGCACACCACACCTGGTGGCTCTGCATTGCCTTTCCCTGCAGGACAGCAGCTCACAGGGACAGTAATTGGGGCATCCTGTGGCTTTCTAGGGCCAGCACAAAGCTGGCACTGCTGCTAGGCAGGTGTCTAATGGATATGTTTGGGTTTTTTTTACTGCAGTCACTGTTTTTGTTGGAGTTTTCTTCTTGCCAAGCACTGACAGCATCCTGCTTGTTTTAGTGCTGGTGGTAGAGCATGGGACACATCCCACCTGGTGTCGCAGAGGCAGAGCCCCAAGTCCTCTTCAATCACTGTCTCCCGAACAGGCTCCCCTTGGGCAAACTTGGGGAGTTAATAGTTATTTTCATGTCTTTTTTTTTTTCTTTTTTTTTTTTTTATACTGTGGAAGCAAACAAATCCTCTGCAGCCATTTCCTCTTCCTTGCAAGATGAGCCAACAGACTGTCAAAATGAGTAACTCACAAGGTCTTTTCCTTGCTGTCATGATGGATGCACCTCTGGCTCTGTCTTTCTGGACTCCATTTGAGCCTTTCAGACCCCATGGAAATTTCCTCCTCCAGGAATATGTGTCTGTACAATTTGCTAATCTTTTATGTGTAGTTGTCATTGAACCAGAGCAGCCAGCTCCTCACAGCCTCCCCTAAAGCTGCAGGACTTGGAGGTGCCCTTAAGAGGCAGAGTAGGCTCCAGCAGAGGTGTTTCAGCCCTTCATCCAAGCTGAAGGCTCAGAATGCGGTCATTAAAGCTGTGGGATGTATGGCAGAGCTGGTGAATGGTGCAAGAGTGGCTGATGGATATATCCCCACTCTATCACAGAATCTCAGGGATTGGAAGGGACCTCGAAAGCTCTTCCAGACCAACCCCCTGCCAGAGCAGGAACACCCAGAGCAGGTCACACAGGAACGCCTCCAGGCGGGTTTGGGATGTCTCCAGAGAAGGAGACTCCACCACCTCCCTGGGCAGCCCCTGCCAGGGTTCTCCCACTCTCACCCTAAAGAAGTTCCTCCTCATATTGAAGTGGAACCTCCTCTGTTCCAGCTTGCACCCATTGCCCCTTGTCCTATCCTCTACCCAAGGAACAAGAGAGATGAGAAATTGTATGGCAGAAAAGGACCTGGGGGTGCTGGGTGACAAGTGGCTGAACATGAGCCAGCAGTGTGCCCAGGTGGCCTAGAAGGCCAAAGGCATCCTGGCTTGTATCAGAAACAGTGTGACCAGCAGCAGTAGGGAGGGGATTGCCCCCCTGTACTCAGCACTGGTGAGGCCACCCCTTGAGTCTTGTGTCCAGTTCTGGGCACCTCAGCACAAGAGAGATCTGGAGGGGCTGGAGCGAGTACAGAGGAGGGACACGGAGCTGGGGAAGGGCCTGGAGAATAAATCTTATGAAGAGCTATTGAGGGAGTTGGGAGTGTTTAGTTGGAGGAAGAGGGGGGTGAGGGGAGAACTCATCACTCTCTACAACTGCTTGAAAAGGCAGCCCAGAGAAGCTGTGGCTGCCCCATCCCTGGAGGGGTTCATGGTCAGGTTGGACGAGGCTTGGAGCAACCTAGTATGGTAGGAAGTGTCCCTGGTCAGGGCAGGGGGTTTGGAATGAGATGATCTCCCTTTAATGGCCTTTCCAACCCATTGTGCCTCGGTTTCCCCACCACAAAATGTCTGCACTGGCACAATAGTGCAGCCTTTTCTGCTTTTTCTGGCAATTTCATGGATGTCTATAATTGAAACTGTTTTCAAAGTTGAAAGTTTGAGGAAAGACTTTCCCCAGTTCTGGTTGAAGTTATGGATCAAGGCTGTAATTAAGCAGAAAGTTGGGTCATGCTGGAGAAGGGGCCAGACTGGTGACCAGGCTGTTCTCCTCTGACCTTAAAATCTTGGAAACCCAAATGCTCATCTGGGAAATATCCTGTGGCTGGAGCTTCCCTGTACACATCCTCTGCCTTGTTTCAAGTCACAGCCTTCCCCAGACAATATTCTTGCTGCACAGGCTACTTTATAGGCACAAACAATGACACAGACCTGGACAGAGAGTCACTGCAGCTTGCTATTAAGAGAATAAAAATAAACAGGAGTGTTGTGTGCGCCTGGGACACAAGCTGCAAAAGACTAGCTCATTAACTTTAAATATATCACCTAGCTGCACTCTGGAGGTCAAATTTGAGGGGGGAAAAAAAGTGTGAATACTTATCAGTCTACCCACAGCAGATCCTCCTCTCTGTTTAAATGCGTGCATCATTTCAGTCCCGTGGCGAGAAACCTTTAAGGAGGAGAGAGAATCTGATAATCCTGAGAATGGCCAGGGAAAAGGGAAGGTAGTGAGGCCGGATAATGGAGTCTCCTGGTTCGTGCACAAGGCTCTGAAAACCAGGTGTAAGTCTTTGCTCTGCCCTTGGTAGAGACGATGCAATCCATGCACGTTCTCCCCCTCCCTTCTGCTATTCCCCTCCTGCCCTGTCTCTCTCCACCCCAATGAATATTTAATTACATCCTCCAAGGGGATTTAATTACACTCCAATGGGAGACTCTTGGGCAGACAATGGTGGACTGAAGGCTGAGGGTCAGGGCTCTCTCATGGAATGGAGGGTGAGATGGGTTCACACTGCTGTTCCTCTGAGTGTTTAATTATTTCTTCAAAGCAGAAGAGCTCTGGCAGGAGAATTTGTGAGAGCACACACACTGCTGCTACCTGGGTTGTGGGGATTTTTCTGTCCCAGCTCAGCCCTCTCTCCTCTGACAGGTCTCCCATGGTTTGGGGTGGTATCTGCTGCACCTTCCCTGCCCAGCACATCCAACCTGGGCAAACCACTGCTGACAGTAGATCCTGTGGGATCAGGGCAAATATACCAGGAGAAAGGCAGGATGGGGCTCAGGCCAGACGGGTGTAGCTTGGTTTGGTGTAGTGCTGCAGTTGTCCTCCTTGGTCCCATGATGAAGTGTGATGGATTCTCAGTTCCCACAACGAGGTGACTGCAGAGCTCTACCTGCCCTCAAATGCTTCAGTTTTCACTGCTAAACATCGTCCAGCAAATACAACCTTCCTTTCTCCTCTTCATTAAATCATGGGGACTGAGGGAAGATGAACTCCTTGGACTGGAGCTCAAAGCCGCAGAGAGAGAGGACTGTGATTTTGTGTGCTCAGCTCCAATGCACCAGTGAAGTACAGCACTTCTAGCAAGAGGCTGGATGGATGGTCCCAAAGAGTGTTGCTCAACAGAGTTGAATCTGGCTGGTGGCCAGTCACAAGTGGTGTTCTTCAGGGCTCAGTATTGGGACCATTTCTGTTTAATGTCTTCATTGATGATGTTGATATAGAGAGCACCATCAGCACGTTTGCAGATGATGCCAAGCTAGGTGGGAGTGTGAGATGAGGGCAGGGAAGAGTTCCTGCTTGAGGGCAGGGAAGCTCTACAGAGGGACTTGGATAGACTGGATCAGTGGGCCAATTTAGTGGCATGAGCTTCAACGAGGCCAAGTGCCAGGTCCTGCACTTGGGCCACAAAAAACCCATGGATGGCTACAGGCTTGGGGAAGTGTGGCTGGAGCTGCCTGACAGGAAAGGACCTGGGGGTGCTGGGTGACAAGGGGCTGAACATGAGCCAGCAGTGTGCCCAGGTGGCCAAGAAGGCCAACGGCATCCTGGCTTGTATCAGAAATAGTGTGACCAGCAGCAGTAGGGAGGGGATTGTCACCCTGTGCTCAGCACTGGTGAGACCACCAGAGAGATCTGGAGGGGCTGGAGCAAGTGCAGAGGAGGGACACAGAGCTGGGGAAGGGCCTGGAGAATAAATCTTATGAGGAACGATTGAGGGATCTGGGATTGTTTAGTTGGAGGAAGAGGAGGCTGAGGGGAGACCTCATACCTCTCTACAACTGCTTGAAAGGACATTGGAGAGAGGTTGGTGCTGGTCCCTTCTTACGGGCAATTAGTGATAGAATGAGAGGGAATGTCTTCAAGCTGCAGCAGAGTATGCTTACGCCGAACATCAGGAAAGACTTTTTCACAGAAAGAGTGGTCAGTCACTGGAATGGGCTGCCCAGGGAGGTGGTGGAGTCCCCATCCCTGACTTGTTTCAGAGTTGTGTAGATGTGGTGTTGAGGGATCTGGGGTAGGGGAGGACTTCTTAGAGTGGGACTCGATATTCTCAAGGGTCTCTTCCAACCTGAATAATTCCAGGATTCTATTCTATGAATAGTACCACTTTGAAACCTCTTTAGCCTGGGGATCTGCATCCAATCATACACATCCAAGCCAGAATTTGCTCCCTGGGTGCAAGTGCAAGTGCAGTGGTAGTTTTAAAGGCTCTTCTATATACTGAACCATTAGCGCTTCTCCTTTTTCCATATGCCATTGGTTTATTTAGAAGAGCTAATGACCATTTTTCAGTAGCGCAGACACCCCTTCCTTGGGGCTGTCATGTCCATAGTAAATTTCCATGGGCTGCAGTCTCTGGGAGAACTAGAAGATCTTGGTTTCCCACCTCCACAGGCTCTTTTAGCTGCTGCTCCATTGCCTTCGGTGTTCTTAGCATAAGTAGGTAGTGGAACAGGTTGCCCAAAGAAGCTGTGGCTGTCCCATCCCTGGAGAGGTTCAAGGCCAGGTTGGATGGGGCTTGGAGCAACCTGGTTTGGTGAAAGGTGTCCCTGCCTAGGGCAGGGGGATTGGAACAAGATGATCTTTAATGTCTGTTTTTATAGTATGAGGCCTGATGTTTCCTTCTGCAGCTCTGTGGAGCCCCATGGTGATCTCACAGCATGGTAAACATGGATGCCCGAGATCTTCAAACTCAAATTATCCCCAAGGTCTTTCTGCACCAAGTGAGTGGACAGTGAGTGTTGTCACTTTGGTAGGTTCAGGACCCCTTGCTGGCCATGTGGTTACTGAAAAGGTTCCCAGAGAACCCAAAGATGCCTTCAGCATCCTCTTTCCATGATGGAGCAATTAGCCAGTATCACACAATTGTTCCTGGGCCCAGTGGCAGTGCATCTAGTTGCTGTTCCTTTTTATTAGCACATTTGCCACATTATCACATTTGGGGTTTGTCAGGACTGAGGAGTGTCTTGCAGGAAGCAGTATCTGGAAGCACTTAGTGCCCAGCCGATGCTAACAGACTAGTAATGATAAGCTGATCTGATTTGTCTCTGATGATGTGGCCAGCAATGACCTGAGTCATCGTTTTAGTCATGCCATGTTCAGCCACGTGACTGCTAACCCCCTCCTGACTCTGTGACATTAATGACAAGAAACATTATGGGGAAGAAGAATGTTAGGGCATAACTGCAAGTAAAGAAATAAATGTTTTAGGGGGTTTAAAACAAGGGGTTAAGCTCAGCTCTGGTGTTCTGCTAAGATCACCCACACCAGCAGTGACCATCCCTTGGCTGTGGGAGGTAATTCAGGGATGGGGTGGCATCTGCATAGCATTCTGTCTGCAACCCTTCTGCTCCTCACCCACCTTGCCACCTGATGGTCATTCCCTGCCCCAGCTGACCCCGACTGCTGTGCTGTGAGGTTTCCCTACCCTCCCAGTTTGTTAGTAATTTATTACAACAAATGAGTGCCTTCACCAATCAGGGACTTCAGCATGACTTAGATTTATAAACCTCATCTGCATTTGGATCTGGTGGGAGCAGGTAGAGAAGAAGTGCTGTGACCATCACTGGATGGGTAGTACAACTAATTCCATCCTGGCTGTAGCTATTTTGCCTGCTTGTGCCCCCTCCCTCCTTATGAGGTTGTTTTCCTTCAGGGTGATGAGTTCTTGCTCAAGTAGCTCATATGAGCTTGGAGACAGAAGATGGAGAACACCATACGCATTAGTGTGCTCAGGTGGCCAGAAAGGCCAACAGCATCCTGGCTCGTCTCAGGAACAGCATGGCCAGCAGGAGTAGGGAAGTGATGGTGCCTCTGTACTGGGCACTGGTGAGGCCTCACCTCGAGTGCTGGGTTCAGTTTTGGGTGCCTCACTACAAGAGGGACATTTTGGTGCTGGAGCATGCCCAGAGGAGAGCCACCAAGCTGGTGAGGGGTCTGCAGAACAAGTCCTTTGAGGAGAGGCTGAGGGAACTGGGAATTCCCTGGGTTTGGAGGAGGCTGAGGGGAGACCGTATTGGCATCTACAGCTACCTGAAAGGAGGTTGTGGAGATGCGGGTGTTGGCCTTTTCTCCCAAGGGAATCATGACAGGACCAGAGGAAATGGTCTGAAGTTGCAGCAGGGGAGGTTCAGATTAGATATTAGGAAGAATGACTTTGCTGAGAAGGTGGTCAGGCGTGGACCAGCCTGCCCAGGGAGGTGGTGGAGTCATCTTCCCCCATCCCTGGAGGTATTTAGGAAATATGTAGATGTGGTACTTCAGGGCATGCTCTAATGGGCTGAGTTGTAGGGGGTTTTTGTGTGTGTATGGTAGGACGTGATCTCAGAGGTCCTTTTCCAACCATGCTGATTCTGTGATTATGAATTGGCCAGGGGGATGGCGAGGGACTTGAGGCTGTGTGATTGCTCACTGGCAGTGTTGTCTGGGGCTCACTGGGTGCCTTGTGGAGAGGAGGAGAAGAGAGCAGCATAGACAGCACACATGCTCCAGTCTGGCATTTTCCTCCCTTCTTCCTACCCCTTAAACCCAACTAAAAGCTCATTTCTGAAGAAGCTGCACATTGTTTGCTCTGTATATCAGCTGCTCCCAGGCAAGGAGCACATCTGTAGGCTCGGTGAAACCAGATGTGGGGACATGCACGGTGCTTGATTTGCCTCCAGTGCAGATTCTCAAGAGATGCTTGATGCATTTGCATCACGTGTCACCTTGCAGTGCTGTAGAAGTGACCATGGCTTGGAGGAGGAGGAAGAGGAGAGAAAGGCATCTTTTGACTGTACCCAACCCAAATTTCAAGCTGAGCGATCCCAGGAGGTGATGAGTGGCCTGAAGACTGATGGACCCTATAGGTGACATGGGTGTTGGGCATTACCTGGCTTTTGCACCTTGCAGCCATGCAGAGTGGCACTGGGTGCATCTTGGAGCCTATGTGGGTTTTTTTATACTATTTTTCTCCTGGCTGTTGAATACTGTAAAAGGAATTTTCAGCCAAAATTGTGAGTTATCTTGCTTGATATGGTGATGCTGCAGTCTCCTGGGAACCTGCTGACAGGGAGGTTTGTTTTCCACAGCTTAAAGCAAATGTTAAAGGGGTATTTCTACCAGGCAAATTGTCTTGGGGTCTAGTTTCCTTGCTAGTTAACAGTTTTAGTTGAAAAAGCAGTCAATAAGGATATAATGCATTTTGTAATGGCATCATTCTTCTGAGGTTGTAGAAAATGCTATAAGTAAGCTGATCATTAAACCCTGTGAAGTTAGTTACAATCCCTGGCAGAGGCACAGGGAAGTCATGAGTTTGCCCAAAGTCTTGTTCTGAGCCAGACATGGAGCCCACGAGTCCCGACACCCACCTTCGCATGAGTCACGTGTGGGACTAAGTCCTGTCTCTCCTCGGTGGATGACATGACATTGTGGAAAACACAGATTAAATAACTCAGTGTTTTGGGGTTGCATATGGAGAGACCAAATATATGCACAGGCAGGTACTCACCTCTCTTTAAAATGCAAATTGTTTCCTTGCTAATCTGGCTAATTTCTGTAAACCCATTTGCATCACAGTGGATGGTTTTATTCCTGCCTTTCCCTCCAAAAGATGTACTGCCATGTAAATCACTCCGGATCCACTGTCACCTTGCATTACCTTTTCCAACATGATCCAGTGTGCTGTGACTGATACAATCCGACCTGATGCCGTAAACTGGTGCCTCCTGTGGGGAAGCAGAAGGAACACATTTCCTCCTAGTCCATAAATGTTTTAAAGAATGGCTTCCCAAGCGATGGGGTGCTCCACCCTTTTCTTTTCTGCTTAATAACCTGTCCCAGAAATCACAGAATCACAGAATCTCAGGGATTGGAAGGGACACTGAAAGCTCCTCCAGTCCAACCCCCTGCCGGAGCAGGAACACCCAGAGCAGGTCACACAGGAACGCCTCCAGGCGGGGTTGGAATGTCTCCAGAGAAGGAGACTCCACCACCTCCCTGGGCAGCCCCTTCCAGGGTTCCCTCACCCTCACCCTGAAGAAGTTTTTCCTCATATTGAAGTGGAACCTCCTCTGTTCCAGTTTGCACCCATTGCCCCTTGTCCTGTCATTGGATGTCACTGAGAAGAGCCTGGCTCCATCCTCCTGACACTCACCCTTTACAGATTTATCAACATTCATGAGGTCACCCCTCAGTCTCCTCTTCTCCAAGCTCAAGAGACCCAGCTCCCTCAGCCTTTCCTCCTATGGGAGATGCTCCACTCCTTTCATCATCTTGGTAGCCCTGCCCTGGACTCTCTCCAGCAGTTCCCTGTCCTTGGCAGCACAGCCTTCAGGCCTGTCAGCCACTGCTCCCAGTTTGGTGTCATCAGCAAACTGGCTGATAGTGCACTTTATTCCCTCATCTAAGTCATTGATGAATATATTGGACAGTACCAGTCCCAGTACTGATCCCTGAGCACCATCATCCTGCAAGATCTCAGCCCTCTCCAGCCCTGCAAAGCCCTTCAGCGTGTGCTGACCCCCGAAGGCGTGAGCAACTTGAGCAGTTGGATGGGGTCTTCTTGCACCTTACATGATCAAAGCTATTGTGAATCCCTGCTGGGTCTCCTTTCAAAGCCCCTTTGGCTGGCTCACTCCCAGGATATTCACTCTTGTCTCCGAGACATTATGGGCAGAGCCAGGTGAATAGAGATCACTATTCTGGCAAAGGAGCCAGAGTTTTGACTCTGCTTATTTTCCCATTGTGTTTCTGCACAGATAAGGGCATGGGGAGATTTCAATCAGTGGTGCATATGCTCAGATCAAGCACATGAAATATTATAAAAAGGAGAGAGAGGAGCAGCATGCAGGGCACGTGGGAAAGCTGTCAGGCAGGGAAGCTGCAGGTACTACGGTCAATAGTGACATTCCAATAGTAGCCCTGGCATTGATCTGCTGTAGTCTGATGGGTTTAGACCCTTCCTACACCTAATAATTTAGCAACAGCAACTGCACAGAGAGGTGGATGCCATCAGTTCCAGAGGAATTTGAAAAAAAAGCCAACAAACCAACCAGAAAGTCTTACAGTTGCTGATTCTGTTTCCAGACGTGAGGGAGGACTAATATATCCACCCGCATCAATCGGTCTAGTAACATGTAGGAGGATATGTCCAGGGACTGATGGACAAAGGAGACACATATAGATATTGAACTGCCCTGTTCAGAGAAGCTCTGATTTTTTAGATCTTTCCACAGGCGTGAATCTCCCTTTTTTATCATTTTCATTAAGCAGCGCAGGAGTTCGCTGAGGGAAAGGTAATATTTGATGCAACACTGAGATATACTTCAAACAGCCACAAACCTCATTGGCAAAACATACGATATACTGGAGGGGCTTGGGACAGCACAGGCTCAGTTCATTACAGCAGGAACTGCCTCCCCATCCTGCTAATGGCACCGAAGCTGTGTCTCCATGCTCTGCATGCTGAGCACACAGGGCTGTTAAGAGATGGAAGCTGGTGGAAAGCTGAAATGAAAATGCCTCGTGGATTTGCAATAATCTGGCTCTTCCCTCTGCGTGCACTCCCTTCTTCTGGAGGAAGGGGTTGGCTCTGGAAAAGCTTCGCAGAGAGCTGGCTGTTGGGCAGCTCTGTTGAGGGGAGGAAGAGCCCTGGCCATGCTGATGGCCACTGTTCTCCTGCCAAAATTGGGTTTTTTTGAGAGGTGACTTGCCTACATACTGTCTGGGGCTGGGGAATGACTTACTCATCTCTGTTTGTGCATCGCCTGGTGTCCTGTCTGCAGATGTGGGTGCACCACAACGTGAGCCATTCTTTGGAATAATAACAACTGTGATCTGTAGGCAGCCTGAAGTTGATGTAGAAGGTGCTGTGATGCACGTGTGATATGCAGCAGATCCAGAGCAGCACCAAGTGATACTTCAGTGAAAACATTGATCTTCTTTCATTCCAGGGGATGGCCAGGTGGATTTTGATGAATTTATGACTATTCTGGGACCTAAGCTGGTGTCATCAGAAGGCAGAGATGGCTTTCTGGGAAATACAATAGACAGCATATTCTGGCAGGTAAGTGGTCATTTTTCAAAATGCATGTTTAGCCAACTATCAATAGATTCCAGAATTAGAGCACAAGATGTTTTGGAAGCACAAATGTTTGTGTAAAGGCTACTTGGGTCCCCCTCACCGTGTGCTGTGTAAGATGGTCCCATGGTGCTGGAGGGACCTGCTCTAAGCTGAGCCCTCTGTGGGAGGCAGGGAAAGCCCTTACTGTGGATGAACTGCAGCTGAACACAACAGTTATGGGTGCAACATGTTTGGGAGTGTTTTGGGGTTCCTTTTTAGGAAAAGAAAAGCATTTTTCTCTATGAGTCTTTTGAGTTTGCAACTTTGAACCCATCAAGCTGCTCTCAGAAATGTGCCACTCTTCAGTGGCCCTTGACTGTGGTGGAAGGATGGATGCTCCGAGCAGGTCACATCTGATCAGTGCTTCTCCAGTTAACTTAGATCCAAGGCTGATGAGGAGAATAGGTTTGTGCCAGGGCAATTTTTACCAGTGGTGCTGCCCTGGGAGAGGGTTGGTCCTGCCAGTTCCAGGCCTGGGAGAAGAGGCAGATCTGGCAGCGGGACCTGCTGCGTGGTTTTAGACAGTGTTAGACCTTCCTGGAAAAGCAAGGGCAGTCCGGGCTGTTACGGTGGGGATTAAAAACCTCCCAAAACACAGTGCTGCACATTTCTTGCCAACAGATTAAATATGTGGCTTCCTGTGAGATTACTGCTCATTTCATTGATCATCCAACAGCCTTTGCTCGCTAAGAACTTTGGCTGTTACCAAGTTTATGTGAATCAAAAGAGTCAAACCTGTATATAAGTATTTCTGTCTTCTTTTACTACCCTCCAGCACCGTCCAGACTGAATTGGATGGAGCTTTGTAAAAGTCTTTTAAGTCTTTAAAAAGCTTTTTCCTAGCATGGGCTCTGGAAATCCTGGTCTGGATTCTGGCATTCAGTTGTCAAAAGCACGAGTTTGCTTTTGGTGAAGCCACAGTGGTTTGTACCGTGTCTGGGGCGATGCGAGAGCAGAACTAACAGCACAAAAGGCAGGACTGTGGGAGTCACAAATGTTTTTTGTCCCCATTGCACCTCACATGCCCCATCCCAGCACAGGGACAGTGGGGAGGGATAAANCCCATCCTGTCCTGTCCTGTCCCATCTTGTCCTATCCTACTAAGCCATTGGTGCCTCCCAGACATCCTGGTGAGACTGGTCTCACTGGAGCCATTCAAGAGGTAAAAATATCTTTTTTGGGGAAAATATCTTATTTTGGGAAAATCAAGCTCAGGAGCTGAGCTCTTTGATAGGGAAAGAGAGAAGACTGAATCCTCCCTAAAATTCGCCTCACAGGTTAACCTGCAGCCATTTAGTGACCCTTGGGCCCATGGAAACGCCTGTTGTGGCTTTGCTGGGAGGAAGGGAGGATGTGTGCTCTCATTGTGGAGCAGCAGGACTCCAGGACACAGCTTTTACGTTGCTCTTTCATGCAGTGGGGATCGTGACCCTCCTGCCCCCTAGACTGTGGTGGGACAAGAAAAGAGTGCAGAGATTTCAGGTAACCAGCCCCATGGTGGGAAGGGACAGCCTTGGGGCTTGTCTGCAGGCAGCAAAGCTTTGACTGAGCTGCACAACTGCTGCAGGGCCTCAGAAAAGAAAAAGAAAAAGTTTATAGTCTTTTACTTGTAAGGATAAAAATACATCTCCTTACATAGCACTTCCTTGGATTTCAAAGGCCTTGAAGAGAAAGCTTCATCTCACATTTCTTTTCTCCTGGGGCTGCAGAGCTCATGAAGAATACTGTAATTTTGCTGCTTATTCCCAGGGAAAATGCAAGAATAAAAGCACATAGGGAAGTGCCACTAAGGTAACAGGTTCCCTTTGCCCATGGCTTTGCTCGCACCTTCTGCAGGGCCATAAGTCACCTCATCTTTAAGCAAAGCATTTATGTGTCTGTGTTATCTCCTGTGGGATTATGTCTGATTTGAAACAAAGTCCTTCTCAGAATCAGGACCTGGCTGTGCTTCCCATATCCTCCTGAGGAGTGATTTTCACATTTGCTGGGAAGGAAGGGCAGGGAGAGGGGGACAAGTTTGGGTTGCTGATAGAGCATTTCTTCCTTGTGGTCACCCCCAAGGAATGATTTTAAAGGAGGGGATGGTGCCCACAAGCCTGTGGTTTGAGTGGTGCTTGGTGACAAGGGCAGAGAGGGTAGGACAAGAAGGGACAACTCTGCCTTGGTGTCAGGTGGCTGGGCAAGACTACCAGGAAACCTCACCCCAAACCTGTAGGCAGCAAAAGGCATCTTGAAGAGGCTCTTGTACCTCCTGGGGTGGGGGAGAATCCATATTAACATCCAGAAAGTGCCCCCCCTCCTCTTCCATCCAAACAGCTACCCTCCAACTGTCAGAATTTTGGCTCTTGGGGTATTTTTGCCAAAGGTCCAGCTTTCTATACTGTGGCACTTCTGTGCAGACTCTGTTTCAAGGGCGCCTTAATAACGCTTTAAATAATGTGATGACAGAGTTAAACAGCAGCAGCAGCAGGAGAGAGGGAGTCAAAGGAACAGGCAAGGGCCTGGAGATGTGTTTGCAGATGAAGATGGGAGTGAGTTGGTGGGATACAGGAATGTGGTACCAGATGGCAGAAGCTGTAGAGGTGAAGGATCTTCCAACAGCAGTGGGGCTGAAGGAGGTGGGAAGGGGGGAGAAATGGTGGATAGAGGGATCACAGGCTTGGAATAACAGGGCAAAGGTACATCACTCCTATCGGATGTGTGGCCCCAAGAGCGATGGCCAGCCCTGGAGAAGCAGGATTCAGCCAAGACCTGAGTGTCGGCAAGTTTTAGAGACACAGAAGGTCTCTCAGATGTGTTTTCCTTCCTTGATTTCCCATGTGGGCTTTAAATTAAATTGTATCACTGTGTGTTTAAGGTGGCTGACTGTTGCTTTCGCAAGGAGCGGTGATTAGTTCTGCTCCAGTTAGAATGGCTCTCCATGGTCCTTCAGATGGGTCAGGAGGTATTTTAAGGGAGGGAAAAATCTTTCAAGCAAATACTATTTCAGACCAAGTCAATATAGACCAATGATAGCAGAAGAACTAAGGAAACATGGATTCTCCTCCATCTCAGAAAGGCTCTTTCCCAAGTGAGATGCAGTGCACACCAAACACTGTTTTGTGGAGAACATCTCCAGGTGCCTTCTGCTCTGCTTCAAAATGGTTTTCCCATCCTCATGCCAACTGTGTGCAAGTGGCAGTAACATGTACTTGGGAATAGATCTCTTTAACAGTCATAAATTGACAAGATAGTCTTAAACTGTCTTAAATCTTAAACTGTTTGATGGGCTTGATGGGCCTGGAGAACCTGTGGCTGCCCCATCCCTGGAGGGGTTCAAGGTCAGGTTGGACTGGGCTTGGAGCAACCTGGGCTGGTGGGAGGTGTCCCTGCCCAGGGCCAGTGGTGTGTGTCTTGGAACTCAATGATCTTTAAGGTCTCTTCCAGCTCTAACCATTCAATGAGTCCATGATCAATACTTCTGTTAAGTACACAGATGCCTGGTAACCATTAGGCAGTCCTCAGGGTGCAGGGTCCTGGTCAGGAGGAGCTTGAAGGCTGGAAGCATTTGCTGAAGCCCTGTTCTCCCTGGTTTGGGTCAGACCTGCTATGGCAAGCTGACAGGAAAAATGCAGACCTCCCCTTTGGCTGCTTCCACAGAGTCTGCAGTTATTCAAAACAAAATGTAAAGAAAAAAAGAGCACAGATGAGATTTTGGGTGTAGCTCTTGAAATCTGGTTTGGAAGCCAGTGGGAGGAAGTGAGCCTTGCAGGGGTGCAGGGGTGTTAGACCTACCACAGTCTCTCACAGGGTGTCTGCCCCCTTCCCTCTCCATCTTTCTCCCTCTGAATTTTTTAAGAAGTGACCACCCATCACTTACCTTCCTCTGCCCACCTTCTCCGAGCTCCTCCTGCTGGTGCCCACGCTCGCTCTCCTGAAGCTGGTTTTCTTCTGTGTGTCCGGCAAGGGTTTTGCAGTGATGGGTAGCCCTTGTGCGGCTAGAGAGATTCTATTTGATCAAATTTTGGGCATGAGAATTTGTTTTTCCAGAGCTCAGTGAATCTGAGTCTGGTTCCAGTTACGCTCCAAGGGCTGTGCTTTGTACAAGTGAGTTTTGAGGCATTTCCAATGCACGGCCATTCAGCTCCGTAAAGCGATATAGATCAAGAGCATTACAGAAAAGACAAACATTGCTAGCAGTAAATATTAGCTCCTTGGTTTTGGCAAACGGACTCCAAATCTGTCCACTGTGCCCTGCCATTCTGAGCCAGAGAGGGGGATGAAAAGGGGCGGGAGAAACAGGGATTTCATACTCATTTACAGTTTCTGCCCAGATTGTTTCTAAGTGCAAAGACCTTCAGGTGTAAGTGTTAAATAGTTTGCACAGGACATAGTGGATCTCCAGTCCCTGGGGGTAAGCTACAGGGACAGAAGCAATAATCATCTTGGACAGCACCTCTTATCAGAAGTATCTGGGGCTCCTGGTAGATAGTCAACTGTCCATGAGCCAGCAGTGTGTCCTTGTGGCCAAGAGGGCCAATGGAATCCTGGGCTGCGTAGGGAAGAGTGTGGCAAGCAGGGCAGGGGACATCATTCTCCCTGCTCTGCTCTGCACTGGTGAGACCACAACTGGAATACTGCATCCAGTTCTGGGTTCCCCGGTTCAAGAGAGACAGGAAAGTACTGGAGAGAGTCCAGCATAGGGCAACAAAGCTAATGGAGGGATTGGAGCATCTCCCTGATGAGGAAAGGCTGAGAGAGCTGAGACTCTTTAGCCTGGAGAAGAGAAGGCTGAGGGAAAACCTTCTTCATGCTCCCAAAGATCTGAAGGGTGGGTTAAAGAAGGATGGATCTGGACTCTTTTCAGTGGTCCCCAGTGACAGGACGAGGGGCAACAGGCACAAGCTGGAACATGGGAAGTTCCATTCAAATCTGAGGAGAAACTTGTTTGGGGTGAGGGTGGCAGAGCCCTGGCAGAGGCTGCCTAGGGAGGGTGTGGAGACCCTCTCCTTCTCTGGAGACCTTCCAGCCCTGCCTGGATGTAGTCCTGAGTGGTCTGGGCATTCCTGCTTTAGCAGGGGAGTGGGACTGGGTGATCTCTATAAGTTCCTTCCAGCTCTGACAATTCCCTGGTTCTTTGACTCACGACTTTTAATTAAAGTAAACCTCTCTGTCTTGCTTAAAATACTTTTTGAAATCAGAGCATGTTTGAATGGTTAAACAGCGGGGCTGTATCTGCCTTGGGTGCAGAATAAATCCCGTACCCAGCAGCACTGAGGAGATTATTTTTAAAAGTCAATCCTTTATGTGGTGATCATTTGAGATGCAAAGTGCTGGCTGCTATTCCTCTCCCTTCACCTCCCCACAACCCCCCATCTCTCTTTACTGGAAGCTGCAGGAAACATCATTTTAGGCAGCACTGATGCATTGCCCAGGCACAGGTATCCAGAAGCTTTGTCTTGCGGGAGGGGACAGCACCCTATCCTCAGCTCAGACACGGTGCCCGTTTGTCACATTACATATCATCCAGTATAATTCACCAGTGTTCAGGAGGAGGCTGGTTGGTTTGGGATAAATAAGGCTGTTTTGCAGGAGCAGGAAGACCAGAATATCAACACAGTGCTCTGGGCTGGGAAGATGCTGCTGAGAGATCTCTTGTAGATCTCTGTAAAGGTGTCTCCACAGTTTTGGCAGGGACTGACGGAGGACTGGGGAGGCAAGTCCAGTGAATGGAGCAGCTCAGCAACTGCTGGTGGTTTCTGGGCTTGGGCAAACCTTGTTTTATCCCTCCAGGCTTCCACTTACCTTTGTTCAGGAAGAATAATGCATATTGGTTTTTCTGGTCTTTGGTGGGTGAGTAGATGGTAGATGATCCCAAAGCTAGATCCTGTGGCACTGCTTTGCAAGGAAGGAGAGGTCACCAGGGACCAACCAGAGGCAGCAGAAACCCCTCTGCTCCTGAGCCACCAAGCTCAGCGATGGGCACCAAAGGACATTTTGCTCCCTGGATGCAGGAAAAGCAGACCAAGGACAGGATAGCATATGGCACTGGCTGGGGAGGGGGCGCAAGGAGATGAAATGGGGCTCAGGCCTGGCTGCAAACACAAATGGGAGAGCAGAGGGAGATGTCTGGGATGGGACACAGTGGTTTCATCCTCCAGGCACAGTTCCTGAAGCTCTAATGACTCGCTGTGCAAAACTGCTCATCCATAATCTTGTTTGCAGTTGTCGCTGCAAATGCAACAGCGTCCCGGGGGAGAGATCCGAGCTCTCATGAACTGGTCAATCAATTAGTGCTTTAATAGAGTGAAATGAAGGGGAAAATGTGTGGGAACCTCTGTTGGCACAGGGCAGGGTATGGCAAAACCACAGTGGGTGACGGCGTTGAAGGGAAGGCGGGACAAAAGGCCATGTAGGAGCTGCACTGCCTCCAGCAGCACTTGGCTCTCTGCAAAGATTTTGCTTAGAGAGGGATTTCTCTTTATGAAGTCCAGCAGATGCACCTAATGCAATTTCTCCCTGTGCATGAGTTTTCTCCTCTTTTCCCTGCAGAGGAGTTAATTTGATGATAGCAAATTAGTCTTGCTGGAGTTACGGAGCGAGCACTTGTGTCTCCCCGTGCAATCTGACATTATTACAGAACCTGGCTGGCCAGTCAGGGGGTCTACATGGCCTTCCCTCCTCACCCTCCTCTTCTTCCTGGGCTGGTGCAGCCCCTCCATTGTGGGATATTACTGAGCCCCCAGGAGAGGCATGTCTGGCACCACAGTTTCTTGCCAGTTGTGAGATGCTCTGCTGCAAATACCTCGTGATTTCAGGGCTTCAGGTGCTGCTGTTTCAGTCTTTGAAAATAGACTTTTGTGAAGGAAGAGAGTTAGTTTTGCAGTTCTATGACTCAGGTGACACTTGAGATTGGTGGTGGCTCCCATCAAGGAAGGTTTCACAGCTGGGCTGGGAGCACGTAGTTCAAAGTGGGTAAGGAACTGCAGCTCCCCTGCTGCTTGGAGAGATCACCAAGAGGCAGGAAGGAAGGATTGACTTAGTGCCCATGCAAGTGGCCTTCCTCTTGGTGCCTACTTTGGGGTTTAAATCAGGAAATGCTGCAGCTGAAAGTTTTGGTGCCAAAACTTGATGGATGTGATCAAGGATGGGCAACTGGAGCTGTACTGTTGCACCACACACATCCCCTCAGCCATGCATGTCCTCTTCCACCAGGTGAAACCCCACAGAGTTATTTTCAGTGTCAGCAGCAATACAGGTGCCTGCTTTCGGTTGTCAAACCTGAAATATCTCTCAGGTGATTTCCACAGAAGAGAAGTTCCATGCTTATTAAAGAGCTATCCTTTATTGGGTTTCCCAAGGTGGATACCACCAAAGGGATGGACTGGCTGGAAACCTTATCTTTGCTCCTCCTGCAGAAATTACTGCAATTTGGCCTGAGAACTAAGACAGACACCTTTCCTGTGACAGCAAATACTGGGCTCTGCTCCACTGGAGTCATTTAATTCACCCAGTATGCCATTAGCTCCAGCCTCCTGACCATGTTTCTCATTTCAGAAATTAAATGTGTCCTACAGTTCCTGCATTTCAGATTTGATGTGATTTCCTTCTATCGGGTTTTAAAACGTGAGATTTCCTGTTGCAAGGACACAGATGGCTGTGCTGCTGTGACAGGCAGAGTGACTCTGGCCATGAGCTGGTGTTAATGGTACATGGTTCATCTCGCTAGCCTAGGACACTGCTTAGTGAGAGAAATAGCTGCTCCTAGGGTGCAATTCAAGGGACTTGCTTTAGGCATTAACCTCAGAAAGAGATACACCATGCATCAAAAGTGCCAGTTTTTCTCTGTTTGGTATAAAGTCTAGAAAAGTGTCTCAGATGGAGATGTGTACACTGGGGACAGCTAAATATCTTCTGATGAGTTCCACCGAGGTTTTCACCAGCTCTGCCAGTGCTGAGGCCGTTATCAGTCGAAGCAGAACGCGTTCTTGTGGCCTTATTAAATCTTCTTTTGTTGAGAGAGACATTCCCACTGAGTATGTGGCACTCAACATTTGTTGTTGCAACACAGTGAAAGCTGAACACTTGCAGGTGGTGAATTCATTGAGATGACACTTCTCTTTTTGTTCATTGTGTATCCAGCACAGTAGTGCTGTCAGAGCCACTGGTGTGGCCGTGAATGTTTGGAGAGGTTCATGACCTGGGTTGTGGTGTTAAGGCTGTGAGGCTGCCACGTCCCTGTTGACCCCTTTGCAGTGTATGAAGTTGCCAGTGGGCAGGAGTGAGCAATGCTGTTTGAGTGGCTTCATTTTCATCTGTTTCTGTGAAGAAACCTTATTTTCAGCAGTGCACAACTTTCCCTATAACAAAATCAGTGCTCCCAAGTCATCAGGATCAAAGGTAGACCTCACAACTGGAGACACTGAAAATGGTCCTTCTGAAAGTAATTGTGGACCAAAGCAGGAGTGGTACCAATAGCAGGAGAAAAGCAAAACTTCATTGTCTGATGGTGTTTTATAACTTCAACCAGATTGCTTACATTTAGCTTTCAGAAACACACCACAGCTTGGGTTCAAAGCCTATTTAAAGCTGGCAGCTTATATCAAGAGGCATCCTGCCTCCTGGATGAGAGCAAATGACTGTCCTGGAAGGTGGGCATTTGGATCTGTGCACACTCTGGAGCACTCACATACATATACCCCAACCAGCTCTTATGCTACAGAGGTTATTTTTTCCTATGCCAGCTTATATCCAAACTCAGTCTGCAGCTCTGGGTGTCACTGGGGTTTTTCACCCCTGTCCAATGCACGAAATAGGAACTGCACTGTGGTTTTCTCAGTGATTTGCTTACAAATGTAAGGAGCAATGAGTAGAAAAGGTCAATGTGTGTGATCATCATCTGATGTGTACGTAGGTATCTGGAATGTGGTCTGGAAATAGAGTTTCTTGCTTGTTCGGGACCCCTTGCTGAGGGGGTCAGGCTCCCCAGCAGCTCTGAGTGCCAGAGAACATCTCTGGGGCTGGTTTTGTTGGGGCTGACGTCTTTCTTCCTTGAAGGCACTTTGATGTCTTCAAAAATCACCGTTGGGTGATGGAGCTGAGGTGGCACGTTACACTCAGGGGAGTTTCAGGGACAGCAGTTCTGGCCTCACATCCCATCCCATCCCATCCCATCCCATCCCATCCCATCCCATCCCATCCCCCCTGCTCTCCCAGTGTCAGGAAGGAGTTCCTTTCCGAGCAGAGGCTCCACCAGCCCTTGAGTCCTAAGCCAGATCTCATGATCTGTCCTTACTCTCCGCACAGAGAAAAGGACATGTAAGGATCTGCAACTCAAGTGTTACCTTTGGCTTACCAGGATTCTTTATGTCCTCGTAACGAAACAATATCTTTCACTGCAGTAATTTTGTTGAGGGAAATCTAATTGACTCTAAGGGAAGTGGTATTTTCATGGAGATCAGAGTCTGGGAATTGTTTAAAGCAGAGTTCACGGTGGTGGCCTTTTTCAATTTCTTTTTTTCTAAAGAATCCTCACTTTGAGATGGAAATCTACCTACTGCCAAAGCCTCCAAGCCCTGGGTTTCAGCAGAATGAAAATATTGTGAATATTACACTAAGATTTTAAAGAATAATAGGGCAAAACAGGAAAAAAGGCTCTCCATTGCTCATAAACAACAAAGAAAAAAAAAAGGTAAAGCGTTGGCAACCGATTGCTACAAACAAATGTGTTTAGAAAGAAAAATTACCTTTTATGTGAATGAAAAGCTAAAAAAAGCAATTGCATGCTTGAAAAAAAAAAAAAATGAAAGGAAGAAAGAAAGAAAACCCTCTGGAAAACTGGAAATGGGGATCTGCAAAGGACAACTGTGGTGGAGACAACGGATAACTCCGGCAAGGTTTGTTAGTGCAAGCCAGATGAGTAGGGGGTGCTGTGGTGTTGGGGAAGAACCTCCAGGTCCTCACTGCTGGATAATGTCCATAGCACAGCACACAACTCCCATGTTCCCAGTAGGTGTTGATGGTTTTCAGCACAGTTTGTGGGAGCCTGTTGTCTGAAACCAAAAGAAAGTGAGAGGTAGCATCGAGCCCTCAGTGACGCCCTGGTTAAATTTTATGCTTCTCAGATTTATCAGCAAAATCCCTGATGCTACAGCCCTGCAACATCTCACTGCCTCCTTCAGGTTGCAGCAGGGAGGTGCCAAGAGCTGCCAGGTTTCTGCTCATGCAGAGGCATGAGGAGCAGCTTGTGCTGCAGAGGAGAGGGACATTTGCCAGCTGCCTGTTGCAGTGGTGGCCGTCCCTGCCATGCCCACCCAGCCTTCACCTCTGTGGTACCTCCCCCAGGGAACAGGACACAGCCTTGCTGTCCCAGACTGGTGTTTTTGAGGAACAATAGCAGTGGGCAAATTGGTGGTCCTCACTAACAGTTCCCCAGTCAACAGCCATTTTGAGCTGCCATCAGGATGGAGATGTTTGGGAGGTTCAGATTGGAGATCAGGAAAAGTTTTGACACTGAAAGGGTTATTAACCCTTGGAATGTGCTGCCCAGGGAAGTGGCTGAGGCACCATCCCTGGAGGGATTTAAAAGATGGGGTGACACAGTGCTGAGTGACATGGTTTAGTGATGGGTTGTTTTTTATCAGAGTTAGGTTGATGATCTCAAAGGTCCCTTCCAATCCAGACAATTCTATGGTTCTATGTTTTCTTTTCAGAGTGGAGAGGTTTCCCTGGCCATCTATACAGAGGATTTTCCCTGGCCATCATTGTGGACCTGTTTCCCTGGCCATCAGAGTGAGGGCGTTTCCTTGGCCATCAGGGTGAAGATACCCTGGCCATGCTGCAGACACAGCCAGCTCCATCCTGCCCCTGCCTCCTGCCCTCCAGCAGCACTGAGGAAAGGGGAGGATGGGGACATGGCTGTCTAATGGCCATTAGCAGCCCTGAGACCATTTCCCTCCATGCTGCTTTGCCAGGAGGTAGGACAGTCTGGCCACAGACCTTTCTGCCCTTCTGCTGGGGTCTGCACAAGCTCCTGCCCTGGTTTTCCCAAGAATAGGTGCCACAAATGATGGGAGCAGGTCTGCTGCACTTTGGTTTGGGGCTTTTTTTACGATTTGGCAAGAATTTAATGGATTGGTGGGTGATGTGCAGGTACTGGGAGCATGCTCCCAGTGCTGTGAACATCACCTCATGGTGCAGATGGTGCCACCACACTGGCTGAGCCAAATAGGTTCTGGAAGGCCCTTCCCCAAGTCCTAACTTTATTAATACTATTTTTCAGCAGAGGCATCATGTAGTTTTACCAAAGGGGTGGAGAGATGCTGACCTTCAGAAGTTCCTTAAGGTCTTTTTTCAAATAAATTTACCCCTTTGTTGGGAACCTGATCCTTTGTCCATGTGTTCTCTGCAGCATCAGTTGACTATTTGGACAGTTTTGAGTACATCTCTGTGCTGGCAAAGAGAGAAATCATACACCCTGAGGTGCCTCCAGTCTTCAGAGCTGGTAGCAGTCTGTAGTGCCACAGGGAAATTACTTTATTATTTACTGTTGAGTATGTTTAAAGTGATAATTAAAACAAATAATTATGTAACCCAGTGCATTTACTCCCAGTTAAGAGAACGGGTCAAGACACTTATGGTAGAAGTGCAGAGCAACCTGAGGAAGCTGGTGGCAATAATCAATATATGTGTGAGCTTGGTGGGAAGCGTTCAAAACTGCTGTTGGTCCCTTTTTCATGGAAATAAGCAAATCTAGGAAAGAACTCTGCTCAACATGAGCCAGGGTGATGGTGGAGTTCCCACCAGAGATGTATTCTAACGTGCACCTCTCCTGTGCTGAGCAGGTACAAACCTCAGGCAATAGCGCAGCCAGGTCCACAGGTGGAGTTCATGGAAACCCCCATTTTTGGAGCAGAGCATGGGAGACAGTCACCTTCCCCTGGAGGAGACATGGGGGCAGGGAAAAAGTAACTGTAAAACAATGATTTGCATGTTTTTAATCTCTTTCTACTCTTGCTGAGTGCGTTGCTTTAGATGTTTTTCCCCCCGAGGCTGCCTTGCTCAGGGGATTATTAGTAAAAGACGTTGCTGTCAATCCATCACCCTCCCTTGCACACACAAAGCTCCAACTCCTTCCAACTTTTGGAAGTGACAGAGCAATGAAAAGACAAATGAAATAAATTGATGCTTTTTTAGGGGATCAGAAACTGAAAAGAGCTGTCACAAAGCAGACAGGCTGCACGTAGGTGCCAGATTTCAAGGCTCTCAAGAACTGCAATCCCCTGTGAAGAATAACCAGTGAACCTCATCTTCCAGCACTCGTGTCCTTTGTATTAAGAAACAACCAAACTAATATTAGTATTTTTTGTGGCTAGTTGGTATGTCTCTGCATCAGCTCCATCCTTGCACTTATCTAATGCCACATCTTTCTTACAGATGAACATGAAAACTCTGCTGAGCTCCCAGCTCAGAAATGCTCTTGTAGTTATTCCAATAGCCTTCAGTAGACTGCCTCTCTTTTTCCTGCTGACATTTAAAAGTGTTTCAATCCCAAGGGGAGTGTCAGAGAAAAAGTGGAATATATTATAGTTGTAGGATCAAATGCTGATGAAACCCTCCAGGAGCCGCTCAGGAAAGGTACGCTCTGAGGAAAACCTCTTCCCAGGACTTTGCATTGTTTTATTAACTTTGTAAAATGTTTAGGAGAACAAGAATCATAGAATGATTAGAGTTGGAAGGGACCTTAAAGATCATCTGGTTCCAGCCCCCCTGCCCTGGGCAGGGACACCTCCCACCAGAGCAGGTTGCTCAAAGCCCCATCCAGCCTGGCATCCTGGATGAAACACTCCCAGGGATGGGGCTTCCACAACTTCTCTGGGCAACATTCCAGTGTCTCACCACCCTCACAGCAAAGAATTTCTTTCTGGTATCTAATCTAAATCTCCTCTCTTTCAATTTAAAACCGTTACCCCTCATCTGATCACTCCTCTCCCTGACAAAGAGTCCCTTTCCAGCTCTCCTGTAGTTCCCTTCAGATAATGGAAGGCTGCTCTAAGGTCTCCCTGGAGACTTCTCTTCTCCAGGCTGAACAACTCCAGCTCCCTCAGTCTGTCTTCACAGCAGAGGTGCTCCTGCCCTCTGATCACCTTGATGGCCCTCCACTGGACTTGTTTCAACAGTTCCCTGTCCTTTTTGTGTTGGGAACTCCAGAGCTGGACAGAGTGCTCCAGGTGGGGTCTCACAAGCACAAAAGGGTAGAATCACCTCTGGAGACCTGCTGGCCATTCTTCCTTTGATTCAGGCCAGGATGGGGTTAGCCTTCTGGGCTGCCAGTGTACACTGCCGGCTCATGGTGAGCTTCTCATCCCCCATCACTCCTCAGGGCTGCTCTCCAGACATTCTGTACCCAAACTGTATTTGTGCAGGACTTGGCTTGATTGAGCTTCATGAGGTTTGCACTAGCCCACTTCTCAAGCCTGTCCAGGTCCCTCTGGATGGCATCCCTTCCCTCCAGCGTGTTGACCATGCCACTGAGCTTGGTGTCATCAGCAAACATGCTGAGGGTGCACTCTATCCCACTGTCTATGCCAAAATGTTACACAGCACTGGTTGATGAAGAAGCTGCTATGATGATGTTATGTCCAGACACGTGGAGAGGAACCTCAACGCTGGTCAACGCATGACCAGAGCCAGCTGAGACTTTGCCTTCTCCCTCTTCTGTAGATTTGCTCAGGTCTGTGTTTCTTCCTATGTGGGACAGGGCTTACTCGAGTCCTATTTAAACACTTGATTTAGGGAAAAAAAAGCCAAACACCAGTTCACTTGGTTTAGTGCTGTGTGTGCCTCAGATGTTAAAATAGGAGAGAAGGAAACAAGCAAACTTGTGTGAGAAAAGCTGGAGAATGAGTCGATCCAAAATATCATCCCAAAGTAGAAGGAGATGTGTGCCACCTATCCCAGGTTAAACTTTTGTGTCTTGCTTTCAGCTTGCTGAGATCATAGAATCATAGAATCTTTCAGGCTGGAAGAGACCCTTGGGATCATCGAGTCCAACCATCAGCCCCACTCTATGAAGTTCTCCCCTACACCAGATCCCCCAACACCACATCCAGTCTACTCTGAAACACAGTCAGGGATGGGGACTCCACCCCCTCCCTGGGCAGCCCATTCCAGGCTCTGACCACTCTTGCTGGGAAGAATTCTTTCCTCATGCCCAGCCTAACCCTACCCTGCTGCAGCTTGAAGCCATTCCCTGTTGTTCTATCACTAATTACCTGTGAGAAGGGACCAGCACCAACCTCTCTACAGTGCCCTTTGAAGCAGTTGTAGAGAGTGATGAGGTCTCCCCTCAGCCTCCTCTTCTTCCAACTAAACAGTCCCAAAATTTAAAATTCACATTTGATTTAAATTTGTCCTTAACTTTGCATCATCTTGATTCATGCTGACCATAACTGCGCAGGCAGAGAAACACCGACATAAATCTCTCGAGATTGGAATCTCAGGAACCAAGGGAAGAGCCGAGTCTTGCCTATTTGTACTGTGCTCCTTCCTCTCCTGTTGGGATGGTGGTTTTATCTAGGGGACATATTGCATTATTTTTTATCAACATGTTTTTAAATAAATTTTACCTACAAGTAACAAGGCATTCTTATTTGTCTGGAGCATGCTTTTCAGCAAACACATCAAATGGCTTTTCTGTTTCACATTCCGTACAGAAAATGGATCCATTTGGGACCTGGCAAAATGAAAATGACTTAAATGTTTTCGATGGGGGTTTTTCCATTTTTTAAAGCCAGAGTAATCTCTCATGTATAGCTGTCAGGTGTAGCACTCTGGTTTGATACATGGGGCCTGGCTGCCTGTAGAAATGCACCTGATTTAGGGCAGATCCTTGCAAATCTCGCTGCACTCCTGAGCTATTCTCTCTACAAGCTTCCTACGTATCTCTCTGGGTTCCTACGGTTTAAAGATGATTATGATCCATATATTGAAGAATAATCCCTCTTCCTGGCAATCTGGCTTTTCTGACAGCCCCTCTCACTGTGACGGGTGCCATTGATGTTGTTTCTGGTGGTGGTCAAGGCCAAGGAGGGCTCTACTGTGGCCGGGGTCTGGGGCAGGAGCAGTGCCAGCCCTGGGAGCAGGGGCAGGGCTGGGAAAGCCTCCGGCTCTGTCAAGGTCCTCTCATCTCCGCACATGGGCCAGTCTGATTGCTTTGGAGACAGCTGAGTGTTGATTGCTGTACAGGAATTAAATTAGGTGAGTTAAAAACCCGTATCAATCACCGTCATGCACACTTGCATATGAAACGTAGACTCAAAAGGTTTATGGTAATCAACATGGAGTGGCTGATTAAAGTCCATTAAAATTCACTAGAAAAAAAAATAAAATCCTAATCCTCTCTCTCCACTTCCACCCTGGCTCTTCTCCGTGTTAGATAATTGCTGCTGACTTCACTTATCATCCCTGACAAAGTGCCCCAGGATGGGATGTGTTGCTGCTGCAGCCCAAGGACGTGCTGCACACGCGTGTGGAGGCAGATGAGAAGCGAAGGAAGGACTAATCCGGTGTAGAGCAGGCAAGGAGCGTGCTGAAGGTAGTCTATGAAGGGGCACAGCAGAAATACAGACAGTGTTACAATTTTAACTGCAGCAGGAATCAAGGATTTCGGAAATCTTGTGGTGTGTGGCATATTGTATCTCAGATATTCCTGGTGAGTTGGGTATCTCCCCTAGGAGGAAAGGCTGAGGGAGCTGGGTCTCTTTAGCCTGGAGAAGAGGAGACTGAGGGGTGACCTCATGAATGGTTATAAATATGGAAAGGGTGAGTGTCAGGAGGATGGAGCCAGGCTCTTCTCAGTGACATCCAATGACAGGACAAGGGGCAATGGGTGGGAGCTGGAACAGAGGAGGTTCCACTTCAATATGAGGAACAACTTCTTTAGCATGAGGGTGAGGGAACCCTGGCAGGGGCTGCCCAGGGAGGTGGTGGAGTCTCCTTCTCTGGAGACATCCCAACCCTGCCTGGAGGCGTTCCTGTGTGACTTGCTCTGGGTGTTCCTGCTCTGGCAGGGGGTTGGACTGGAGGAGCTTTCAAGGTCCCTTCCAATCCCTGAGATTCTGTGATTCTGTAATCTTCCTTTAAAATATGCTCCTTATCTGAACATGAAGCAAGTATTTTCTCTACTGAGGAGACCACTTCTAACTTCACTCCTCTGAACTTGTCTCTTCCACAACATACAGAAACATCCCAGTTATTCATGCCAGGTAGTTATGGATCTTATTACTAAACCTCCAGAGGATTGTTTGCATTATTATCATTATTGCCTGGCTCTGGCTATTCCAAAGCCCCCAGGCCTGTCTTGCATGTGCCACTTGATAGACATCTAAATTGCTCCAAGAATTAAATCCCCATCCAGTTAATTAACACCTGCAAAATTAAATCCTGGGCTTATAGCCTTTTGGTAAAACAGGGTCACAGTTATTAGGTGCAGCCTGTGAGAAGCACTGATGTCTCAGAGATGCCACCATGCTAAGGACCTCGAATTAGCCAAAGGCAGGGATCATTGCTGCCTTGCCTGCCACAGCACAACCAGCAGCAGATGCTTTTCCAGCTCTCGGCTGGTTTTAATGCACCCTGGAGTGGCTGTTAGAGAGCTAAATGGGTAATTGAGTCCCAATTAAGCTTTTATGTGGCCTTTTGTCATTCCTCCTTGTTATTCTTTCTGGTCATGGCTCTGACATGCTGCGCTGATCTCCCCTGGGTGGCTGCTGGCATGGTGCAGTCATGTCCCTGCTGCTGTCACCTTGCTCCTCCTGCTTTCCCTGTCACGGCGCAGGGACCTCTGGTCACGGAGTGGGGTTGTGATGCTCCCGTGCCGGGCTGACCACCCCTCTCCATCACAGTGTGCAGCCTACTCCTTGCACAACGTGCCATCTACCTTTGTCCCATCAGGACACAGTGGTTTGTGGGTTTTCTGTGCTGGTGGAGCACAGGTGATGCTGGTGATTCCTTTGGACCAGAGGTTGGTACAGTTTTCATCAGGTCAAGTCTTGGACATTTAATTATCTTAATTTCTTCAATAATAAGGGGGACAGAGGAAGAGATGTACAAATACCCCCACACGCCTCATCACAGACAGACCTATGACAGCATCATATGTGTAGACAATCTCTATGGTAAAATCCTTTTTTGAACATTGCAAAGTTACTTGCCTGAAAGGGAAGAGAAAAGGGAATTAGTGCAGTTCAGTCCCAAAGAGACAATAACTCAGCATCCTTATGTGCTAATAGCATGGTTTACTTTTAAAGCTTGTGGTTGCAGGCTGCTCTTGCAGAGAGTCTGGCCAGTGACTCCTGATCAGCTCCTGAGTGTGAGATAGCTTTTGTTTTTCCCTTGTTACCAAACTGTAGATGATTAATATAAAGGTTAGTGTCCATGGGTTGGTTCTAGACAAGACCTGGCTAATTCATATGGCCTTCCTGCTGACTTCAGTGAGATCTGCCGTGGTAAGCACTGCTCCTGCTCCTCACTTTGCAGGGTGATCTTTAGAAAATGTTGTGGTGTTGGATTCTCTGACCCTTGAGATACTCCAAGCCCAAGTGGACACAGTTCTGGGCAACTTACTCAAGCTTGGAGCAGGGGTTGGATAGTGCAGTGGTAGGGGTCCTGCAGGAAAATAAAGGGGTGGAGTATACAGTCACGGAATCAGGGAATTGTCAGAGTTGGAAGGGACCTCTAGAGATGATCCAGACCCACTCCCCTTCTAAAGCAGGGTTGTCCAGAGCACATCACTCAGGGCTGCATCCAGGCAGGGCTGGAAGGTCTCCAGAGAAGGGGACTCCACACCCTCCCTGGGCAGCCTCTGCCAGGGCTCTGCCACCCTCACCCCAAAGAAGTTATCTTTGCTGCTAGATGACAGGCCCATGTTTCTCCTCATATTCAAATGGAACTTCCCGTGTTTCCACTTGTGCCTATCGTCCCTCGTCCTGTCACTGATAAGCACTGAGAATAGTCTGGCTCCATCCTCCTCCAACCCACCCTTCAGATCCTTGTGAGCAGAAGAAAGTCTCCTCTCAACCTTCTCTTCTCCAGGCTAAAGAGTCCCAGCTCTCTCAGCCTTTCCTCCTCAGGGAGGTGCTCCAGTCATCCAATCCAGTCCATACAGGTTTCCAGAGGACTGTAGGGACTCTTATGTTTCTGCACAGCTTTCCAGGCAGTGGAGCAGTCTGGTATAGCTGCTGTTGGCATCAGTGTCATCCTCCCACGCTGAAACTCCTGTGATTGGTAGGATACCCAAGGCCACAGAGGCTGAAATCCCTCTCCTCCCTCACAACTTCAATGAGGCTTGGTCAGAAGTAAATTAAACCTTTCCTGACTCTCTGTGGTTACAGGAAATGTAAAGTGGTGATTTGTGGCAAACCTGACCCTGAGCTGGGTCTGGGTGTAACAGCGCAGTAAATACTGCTGGGATGCAGCAGTGCACAGCCTCCAGCCTTGCAGCCTTTGTCTTTTGCTCTTATTTCACACGTGGCTGGTTACCCTCAGCTGGGATAGGGCAATTGGGTTTTGTTTGGAAATGCTACAGTGAGCCTGGCCACGGGTACCGCCGAGCTGCAGGGAGGTCAGGGGGGAGGTTTCTATGGAGGAACACTGTTACGGTGCTGACCCACGGGTTATAGGCATAGAATCATAGAATTGTCTGGGTTGGACCTTTGAGATCATCTAGTCCAACTATCAACCTAACTCTGATAAAAAACAACTCATCACTAAACCACGTCTCTCAGCACTACGTCAATCCGTCTTTTAAATTCCTCCAGAGATGGTGCCTCAACCACTGCCCTGGGCAGCCTATTCCAAGGTTTCATAACACTTTCAGTGCCAAATTTTTTCCTGATATCCAATCTGAACCTCCCCTGGTGTAACTTGAGTCGTAGAATCATAGAATCATTTTGGTTAGAAGAGACCCTTGGGATCATTGAGTCCAACCATCAGCCCCACTCTACAAAGGTCTCCCCTACACCAGATCCCCCAACACCACATCCCATCGACTCTGAAACACAGTCAGGGATGGGGACTCCACCCCCTCCCTGGGCAGCCCATTCCAGTGACTGACCAAAAGTGAGTCCTTTCACCTCTTCTCCCAGTCCCTGCTTGAAATTAAGATACAAATTTCTGACAATAAACTGGAAAACACTGCTGGTGGTTTTACTTATTGGATGCTGCATGCAAATGTTTCCTCACATCTGCTGATCCATACAGGGCTGCCCCTTCAGCTGTGTCCATCAACAGCAGGAGATGCACCCCTTAACTCCAAGGGCTGTGTTATGAAGCAATGTGATTTATAGGGTGTTAAGTGGTGATGTCTGATAACACCTCTGGAGGAAGCAGGAGACAGGACTGGAGAGTCCCCCTCCGTCAGCAGGTCCTGCTGCTGCCACACTGAGTGTGCAGAGAGCTCATTTAAAAACTCCATGCTCTGCTTAGATACAAAACCCAAGCAAGTGGAGTAAGTACATCCAAAATTATGAATTGCAAAGAAAATGAGATATGGAAGTCAGTTGAGAAGACTTTCCTGTAGCTGAGGATAAATAAAAAACCTTGATTATGAGAACTTTGATTCTTGATATTTGCATCTGAGAACCTCCAGCTTGAAGTCAAAGCCTCTGCTTGCTACAGGGATGGAAATGTTTCCTGTTAATAATGCTGAAATAAAGAGCAGAAAAAAGATACAGCAAGTAGGAAACAAGACCAAACACAAATAGATCTATAAATTTGAAGCAGATGATTAATAAGATGGAAGTTGGAAGTGGAAAGTGGAGATAGTGGAGATGGACTCCAGCCTTAGAGCCTGGGATCAGTTTTCAGGATCACTTGAATTTGTTGTATCATAATGATAAAAGAAACATTAATCTGGATGTTGATCGAAAATACTCCACAATTGCAAAGAACAGGGGCATTTGCTGGGAAGGTTTTTTAAGCCAGTTGCATGATGTTTACTAAATTGGAGGATCTTTTGGGCATAATGACAGTTCAATTGAATTTGAAGAGGCAGCAATATTATCTCAATCTGCAGGTAATTGTGGGTGGTTGGATGATGAAGTCTCATTCGCTTTTAGTATGAACAAGACATTTACAGACTTTCAAATCTGACTTAAAATATCACTGACAATAAGAAGGTCACATTCTTTCAATATGATGTACTCAGTGATTCATAAGTCTCTCTTCTCTCTGAAAAGGGGTAAGGTGCCTAAGCTGAACATATTTCCTGTGTTCTTACCCAGAAAATCTGGGGTTTGCTATGTGGTGATGGGTGAGGACCCTTCTTCAAGGGTAGGCACAATTTTTAGAGGTGATGGGGCCACATTTGGAAAACCAGAGCATCCCAGTGGGCACCTATGAGCCGAGAAAAGGCTGTGTCAGGGTGCAGACCCCTCCATCAGGAAATCCATCGGGTAAGATAATCCCACGAGCAGATGCTGTCTAAGTAATTAGCTTTGCTGCTAGATGAAAGGCCCAGGCTGAGTCGTGCTAAGATTGCCTGCTTCTCTGCTGTAATTGCTATAATATAATAGTGGGGAAAGCAAAAGCTTGAGCTATTGCTTTGGAAAGTTATTTCCACGCAGCTCAGGGGAAAAGTAAATCAGTTAATGGTTTTAATTAGCAATCTTTTCATGTCTTCCCTCCATCGTCCGCGGGGAGCTCGGCTGAGACGGTGCTCTTCCCTCTGCAAAAGCCCACAGCACTTGACCCCACTGGGGTTTGCAACAGGCTCTGGCAGTGGGATTCAAACCTCTTCTCTCTTGTTTTTATGCACCATACAATACACAGGAATCCTTTTTTTTTTTCTGGTCAGAATGGACTTGGGGATCCATTACAAGCACCTCTCCTGCCTGTCCATAGGACCTCTGTGGCAGAGCCTGTTCCAGGACACAGGTTTTTGTTAACTGCACTAATTTCTCTCCTTTTCCTCATTCCATTTCTCCTGCTGGGGGAGGCTACTGGGGAAATAAATCCAAGTGCTGCAGATTTTATTTCTTCAACTCTGTGCAGCAAACAGGAATTTAACATCTCCTGGAGCACAGTCTCAGTGTGTAATAAGGTACCGAGGGAGCCTGACTTCTGAAATCCCAGTAACTAATCTTGTCACAGAGCCAGAACTCGCCGTTGTTTTTAGGATATGATCGGATCAACGAGATAAAATTTTAATTAAATTAGAATGATTCCTGCTTTTGATAGATGCTTGAGTTCTCACAGCTCCTGAAAACAGACCATGTAAGGTCTGAGTGGGTTTGGGATGCTGAGGGGTTTCACAGTTGCAGATTTGATTTTGTTCCCCTCTCTTCTTGCTCTTGAGGATAAGCAGGACCTCTTGGATTTAGCTTAAAGCCAGCCCTGTGGAAATCAATACCTTACTGTAATGTGTGTAAACCAATTTCAGACAAACAAAACAATGCAGACACGTAGTTTTCTTTCTCCTGTAATGCCTACCTTAGCCTTGGCCACGGCCTGACCCATGGGAAGGTCTGCTCCATCCTCCAGTCCTCATTGAAAAGCACTTTGCTACTTCACTTTGCTGTCTGGGTGCTTTTTCCTGCTGCTTTAGCTGAAATTTCCTCTATCTTTGGTTTATTTTTGCATGCAAGTGGAGTTGTGTATGAAGTAAGTAGTTCTCAGAAGGACTGTCAAGCAGGGAAGCAGTCTCAGATAATAATAATAGTCAAAAACAGCCCCCTTCCCAAACCCAGGCCGTTATTTTCTTGCAGACATGCTGAAAATGCAAAATCAACTTATTAGCTAAGCATTCATTCCTGATTTCATGATTTTATGTTTGGCTTTTATATATATAATAGAGCCATTTTCCACTTTCATAACACCCAACAGAAAAAACATTTTACAATCCGCTCCTATTTTGTTTTTTGCCTATTTCCAGTCCAGTCAAACTCAGCAAGAAAACATCTGGCAGAGCAGATGCGAGTGTGATCACAGCCCAGTGTGGTAGATTCAGGGAATTTCAGACCTACCACATGGAACCTGAGGTAGTAACTAAAGCTCGTGTCGAGATGTTGCCCCGGGATGACCAAAGATACACCCTGCCAAAATGAAACTTTGACAAACAAACTGGTTTCTTCCTTTCCTTTTCAGCAGGAAATTTGACATTTAGCCAAAAGTATTAAATAGCACGTTTTCAAAGTGGAATCATCGTGAAATTCCATAAACTCTGAGGCTTTTTTGACCAAGTGATGGCTCAGGCTGGGTTCTCATACAAAATAATGCAATGTGACAAGCTGACGTGTTCACATCAGTGACCTGTGTTATCCAGTCATGGGAGACAAACCATCCAAGTTTTTATGGATAATTAGACAGAAAGTAGCAGGTGGCATCAGGTTTTCCTGCTACTTGTCAACAAGATAAGTAATTTCCACCGGCCATGAAGATGCTTTTGACTCCTCTCAGCAGGATAAGGACACAGCCTCCAAAACGTACACTTGGGTCAACAGCTCCTGGATTTAAGGAAAATTTAAAATGTAGCTTAGAGTACTGAAAAGATCTCAATGAAATCTTCTCAGTGACATCCAATGATAGGACAAGGGGCAATGGGTGCAAGCTGGAACAGAGGAGGTTCCACTTCAATATGATGACAAAAATCCTTCATGGTGAGGGTGAGGGACCCCTGGCAGGGGCTGCCCAGGGAGGTGGTGGAGTCTCCTTCTCTGGAGACATTCCAACCCCGCCTGGAGGCGTTCCTGTGTGACCTGCTCTGGGTGTTCCTGCTCCGGCAGGGGGTTGGACTGGAGGAGCTTTCAAGGTCCCTTCCAATCCCTGAGATTCTCTGATTCTGTGAAATCCACATGTGCTTTCAAAGTCAAGGCTTGGCTTCTTGGCCTGCCAAAATAGCACATGTCTTAAGTGGCACATTGACGCGGAGGCCTGCTCTCAGTGGGGATCTGCTGGGATCGGAGTCAGATGAAAATGATCTCGCAGAATGATGCCTAGCTTTGCATGAGTGGTGAGACAGCGTGGGGGTTGCTATTCCTGCAGCAGCCTGCCCGTATCTGTGCTGCTTTGACCCCACATTCTTCTCTGCAGCCCAGTGACTCTGTAGTGTTCCCAGCAGGGGTGCGACAAGCCTGCATGAAACAGCTACAAACTTAGACCATCTTCTTCAGGCTCAGACTTACCTTCTCTAGGGCCAGCACGTGGCTTCTTGTAGCTTCTTCCTGAAGTCCCAACAGGCAAGTTAATATTGAAATGCAGTGGTTTGAGCACTTAGCAATGTCAGGTACAGCAGGGATTATACTCGGCACGCTGAGACATCAGTTGGTCTCGCAGGAATTTGAACTTTGAGACATTTCTGGTCCTCTCAAAAGCAGCAGCAATCTCAGAGCAGGGCTTACTCTTGACATTGTGCCCCTGCAGTGAGGGGAGGCATCCATCCCTGGCGCTGCTGCACCAGAGAAGATGGGAATCCTGTCTCTTACGTATGTCAGTTCATAGTTAAAAGCGCTTCCTTGCACTGTACCTATTTCCACTTGGCTGCTGCACAGATACCTTTGGTACATCAGCTTTTCCTGAAGTGGTGAATCACACTGACACTGTGTCAAGTATTCATAAGCATTCCCTGGTGTTAGGCAGGAGAGGGTAGAGGACACCAGTGTTTTTACATCTTAAATAGCCCGGATAATTTAAATTCCTATCATAAAAGCAAGTGTTGGAGGAAGGGAACTACCTGCATGTCTAGACACAGCACCAAGAAAGGGAGCAGGACACCCTTTTAGATTAAATCAAGCAGGGGCACATTTGTGGTACGGGCTTCAGAGAGGCTGCTGCTGAACACCAGTTGGACCAGTACATGGATTATGGACCTTTCCATGCCAACTCAGAGTGTTTTCCTCTGGATTTGCCCTCTGATGGATGTTGTGAGCCAGAAAGGGCACACTTTCTAGGCTGATGGTGGCCTGTTTCCCTGCAGATTTCCCTATCCATAGAAACTTGCTGTTGGACAGGCTGGTTTCTGGAGAGAGAGATTGTGTCTGTGTTTTCCTCACTTTTGGAAGGTGGTTACTCTGTGGTTGTAGCATAGAGGATTTTGGGTTAGGGGTAAGACTGCAGGCAAAGTGGATGCCTGGCTTGCAGCTGTGGTTAATGCTGGTCCAGGATCTGCAGAGCAGTGGAGAAAATGTCTGTTCTTCTGTAGTTTGCACTGACCTTTTTTTTATCACTCTGAAGGTAGCAGCAATGAACCAGTGAGACTCCTCGGGGAGTACGGGGGTATTTGCCTCTTTACTTCTGTGTTTGCAGTGAGTCTTGGCAGAGATTTCCCCTTCAGGGCTGCTTGGACACTCCCAAAACCCCAGGTCCAGCACAAAGGTTTCGATGCAATGGCTTGGTTGAGAGCTTGAAGTCAGATGGGAGAGATTTTGGGAGCCAGGTGCCATTAGCTGCTGTTAGCTGTCACCACTTTTCTACCTCCCATGTGGTTGGTATATCAGCAAGGTGATAAGGGGCTCATAAAGAGGAACACGGACCAGTATTTCCCCACTGGCATTTAGGAGCTGTTGAAACTCTTTCCCATTGGTTCTGCCTTATTTCACTAACTGTTGCCATCCTGCGGCAAGCCAGAAATCATTTTGAGCCCTACACATTGAGCAAGCCCACTTCATACTCCCCAGCATTTACCTGCAGCTTGACAGGGATGGTTCTCAACCCCAAGTCTTTTGATTTATACTGAGTGGTCCTTCACGATTAGAAGCCTTCAAGCTACAAGCTGAAGTTGTTGGCATTGGAAGCCACTCCAGGCAGCAGATGAGTTATCTGTTTGAACAGAGCTCAAACAGCCTCATCGTCGTCATTGAGCCAGTTGTGATGTTGCTTGGATACAAAACCCAGAGTTTGCTGACAAGGGCAAGTACTGAGACACCAAAGGAGGAGCTGGACCTTTGAATCTTTGGATCTTGGATCTTTCCTTTGAATCTGCTTCTGCAGCTGGCAGAAGGGCAGCAGTCCCTTTGTGTTTGGCATCTTGTAGCTTTACTGTCTTCTCAGATCCCTGGGAACAATGTCAAGCAAAGCAAAGGTGGGATGAATGATCACCACCGTGCCAGGTGTATGGCTATCCTGACTGGGGTCTTTGCTGTTACAAGTCACTTGCAGAAGCAGGGTCCGTAGTGCAGATCAGGATGCAGAAAACACCTTTGGATGCTACAAGGCCAGTAGAAGAAAGATGCTGCTCTTGTTTCTCGTCATCTAGTACCCACCTTCCAGGACAAAAATAAGCAAATGCTGAGTGACACCCAACCTTTTCCATATCAGGCGTCTTTGGAGCTCTGAGCTGGCTGGTACCACTCAAGAATGAGATCTTCAAGTTATTTATAACAGATAGATCCGTGAGAATGTCAGCACAGCCCTCAGCAGCAGTCAAAACAGCGAGTGGAGAGCTAGCAAAGTTTCAGGAAGGAAGAGGGAAAGAAACTGAGGTCATCGTTGCACTGGTGTGAATCAGTGGTGTCTTTGCATCTTGGATATTGTTGGGTTCTGCTCCACTGCATCTCAGCAGGGAGATGGTGGGATGGGAGAAATATAGAGAAGGAAAAAGGTCACGAGTTCCAGAAGTCCAGAAAGTGATGGCTGGATCTGGGAAGGGTACAAAGGAAACAGTAGTAGACAGTTTCAGAACAAGCAAAAGAAGAGGATTTCTCCTGTAAGGTGTGAAATGTCTTGATAGCAAAAATCTTATGTGCTAGAAGTTTTCAGGACTTCCAAAAATAACTTGACAAGTTATTCAGTCAAGCTCTCTCTTCCATCTAGCAATAACGGCAAGATTTTCTTCTGACCTCTATTTTTGACCTGCCCATAGACCCAGACATGTCCACCCATAGATTATTACATCCATGTGGAGAAGAGCTTTCTCCCAAAGAAAGAAATGGCAGTTTAGGGAACAGTAAAAGCAAGCAATGAGGCAATCTTGAGGCAATACCATCCTTACCTCTGAATAGCAGCGCTGAATAGCAGTTTTTAACCATAAACCAAAACACAGAGCTCCTGCACTGGTGTCAGTATTCCAGCCTGACATTTCTACTCTCTACCTTCAGCCAAAGCCTTTAATATGTCTTTTTCCTTTTTGCAAAGTGCTATGAGACACAAACAGATAACAGCTGTGCTTTACCATTCGCCTGAATTTTAGCAGTCCGGGCCCCGTAGTTCCCACCAGCACCAGAGAAAGTGAGCGGGTAGGTTCTCCAAAGGGCAACACTTTATCTACTTCAATTTTAATATTCAATATTTCCTATTTCAGCATTGAATATTTCATAAGGAATTTACTTCTTGTAGACCTCTAAACTCCACCGTTGACCGGGAATGGCACTGGAGGAATGGATTGCACCATTAGCATCTAAACATGGGGTAAAAAATTCATCCTCCCAGAGTCAGCAGAAACCTCTGATTTAAGCAGTCACTTTTTATTAGTTGTTCCATAAATTACGAGTGAGACCAGTGGTGTCTGGGGATTCCTCATGCCTCTCCTTTTGTTCTGTAGTTTAGCAAACACTGCGTTGTCCTGGCTGATTGCCACAGACCTCCAACCTGCCAAGGCTGAGGCAGAATGAAGAAATGGGCAATGAAGGGTGGGAGGGAGCGCTTTGGTGCCAGTTGTGGTTGCTGGGATTGCTGCTGGTGAGGAACCCCTAAGGAACCACAGCCCCAGCCCCAGCCCCAGCACTGCTGCACATGGACCATGTCCTTGCGCTGAGCCAGCTGGCAGCCCCACATAGAACCACAGATCACTCTGCATTAACCTATTGGGTGCTTTCTTACATTTTGTTGGTATTTCCCAGTGGATGGCAAGCCTGTGGTGTGCTGGGAAGCTTTGGGAACCAGCCATTGGCTCTCCACTGGGATGACCATCAGCACTGGGATCTCACACCTCTGGCAGGACAGAGAGGCACAGTTCTGGTTCCTCCTGTGCTGTTCTCTGCTGTAGCTCTGCCCAGTAAGTGAAGGAAAAGGCTGCAAAGATTAATTTCACCTGCAGACTGCAAATCACATATTTCACAGCCAACAGGCATTCTTACAGCTGAACAGACCGGTGATGGCTCCTGCTACAGGTAATAAAGAGGACACGAAAATCTTGTGCCAAGAGGAGTTGTTTGCAGAACAAGGGCTAGGCTACAGTTTAGTGCCCAGATCTGTAGGTGACCCTGAAGTCCTCAAATTCAAAATCCAGAGGTTTTTTATTTCTTTTTGAAGTCAGCATTGAGGACTGTGTTTTCTTAAACTAAAGGTACCAAGCTGTGAGAGGAGTAATGAGAAAAGAGGCACCAGCCTAACGATGAGATGACCACGATGACCTCACATCATCTCGCTCCCTTGAACATGGAGACTGCAAAGGCTTGCTTGGAAAGCTCTGTCTTTTCTGAGTAAGAAATCTTTCAGTCTAGTCTGGGTAGGTCCTTCATACTTCTCTCTGTATTTCTTGATTTGAGCCAGGGGTTAGCAGGCACAATGAGAACCCTTCAGCTGCAAAGTTTCAAGTGATGGTGGACCTGGGTCCCCAGTGCAGAGGAGGCTATGCAGCTCTGCTCTACCAGTTGACAGCTGGTTGTCACTTGGCAGAAGCTTCCTCAGTGTTTGTTGCTTTGTTACTGCAGGTGGAGCCATTTGAAGAGCCTGAAACACTCTTAATTAAACTCAGCCAGGCTGAATTTTGTATTGTCAAGACTCCTTCCTTCTCCCTTTCCCCCTTCACTTTTTTAAACTGATAAAAGGGAAAGAGAAATGTCTTACGGACCAGCTGTGTGACCGTAAGAATCACATAATCACAGAATCTCAGGGATTGGAAGGGACCTTGAAAGCTCATCCAGTCCAACCCCCTGCCAGAGCAGGAACACCCAGAGCAGGTCACACAGGAACACCTCCAGGCGGGTTTGGAATGTCTCCAGAGAAGGAGACTCCACCACCTCCCTGGGCAGCCCCTGCCAGGGTTCCCTCACCCTCACCATGAAGAAGTTTTTCCTCATGTTTAAGTGGAACCTCCTCTGTTCCAGCTTGCACCCATTGCCCCTTGTCCTATCACTGGATGTCATTGAGAAGAGCCTGGCTCCATCCTCCTGACACTCACCCTTTACAGATTTATAACCATTCATGAGGTCACCCCTCAGTCTCCTCTTCTCCAAGCTCAAGAGACCCAGCTCCCTCAGCCTTTCTTCCTATGGGAGATGCTCCACTCCCTTCGTCATCCTTGTGGCTCCGTGATGGACTCTCTCCAGCAGTTCCCTGTCCTTGAACTGAGGAGCCAAGACCTGGACACAATATTCCAGATGGGGTCTCACCAAGGCAGAGTAGAGGGGGAGGAGAACCTCTTTCGACCTACTAACCTTCCTATACAGCCCAGGATGGCATTGGCCTTCTTGGCCATGAGGGCACAGTGCTGTCTCATGAGCATCCTGCTATCCACCAGGATCCCCAGGTCCCTTTCCCCTATGCTGCTCTCCAGCAGCTCTTCAGGAATGAAGCTATAATGTATCTAACACCACATAAGCACGTACCTGTGTAGAGTGAAGCAAGACCCAGCTTGTATGAAAAGCATTCCATGGTATTGCTATGATCTGAGTCACAGCATGAATATGATTTTAAAAACAAGACTGGGAGTTGCTTAAAGTTCTACTGAAAACACGTGCCAGATGCCACATGTTTGACTCATGTGGCGCCCAGGGAGAAAGATGTGTGCATTCAATGAGTCTGCAGGACATGCCAAAGTTGGGCAGCAAAGCGATGCACAAGTTGGGCCCCTCACTACAAGGAGGACATTGAAGTACTGGAGCGTGTCCAGATGGGAGCCACCTAGCTGGTGAGGGATCTGGAGAACAAGTCCTGTCAGGAGAGGCTGAGGGAACTGTTTAGTCTCCACACTAAACTTTGGAGAAGAGAGGGCTGAGAGGAGACCTCATTGCCCTCTACAACCACCCGAAAGGAGGGTGTAGAGTGGTGCGTGTTGGCCTCTTCTCCCAAGGGAATCATGACAGGTCCAGAGGAAATGGTCTGAAGTTGCAGCAGAGGAGGTTTAGATTAGACATTAGGAAGAATGACTTTACTGAGAGGGTGCTCAGGCACTGGACCAGCCTGCCCAGGGCAGTGGTGGAGTCACCACCCCTGGAGGTATTTAGGAAATGTGTAGATGTGGCACTGCAGGGCATGCTCTAGTGGCTGAGATTGTTGGGTGTGGTGGTTGTTGTTATGGTGAAGGGTTTTTTGGTGTGGTGTGGTCGGGGAGGGCAGGGAGAGAGGTGGGGGTTTTGTTTGGGTTTTGGTGGGGTTTTTTTTGGTGGGGGGGTTGGGTTTTGTTTGCTTGGTTGATTTTGTTATGGTTGGACTTGATGATCTCAAAGGTCCCTTCCAACTATGCATATTCTGTGATTCTGTGAAGTTGGAGCCAGATCTGGGAGCACCCATGGTCTTGGCCCACCAAGAGCTGCCTGAGGTCTTCTGACAGCGAAGGCAGAGCCTCCTCCTGGGCTTTGGTTTCTGCAGAGCTTCTGGTGGGCTGTCATACAGCATATCTAAGGGAAAGGGAAGCAAAGAATATTTCCAAGCAGCATGATTTTGGCATGACCTGGACAGAGTAAAAGGGCTGCCTGGAGGGCTTGAAAGACAACTTTTGTTCATTTGGGTTTGGTACTTGTACGTCCCCATTTTGGTGAGCGTGGAAAGGGACTGTTTCCTCACTCGTAGTGACCTGAAGCTGATCTTCATGTTGTGGTTTTGCAAACCAGTTTTCACGTCTCTGTTTCACCACTTACAGTCCTTCTTGCTCTCCATCTCTGTGGGAATACCCCAGTCTGAGATCATGAGCACTTCCACCAACTCCTGTAATGGGCCCAGGTGATGGAGTTTGAGAGTAACAGCATAAAAAGTTGGATTACTTTTAACTCAGAACTGACAGAAAGGCCAAAGCTACCTGGATAACTAGCACATGATGAATTCTTTCTTTCCATCTTATGGCAACATGAGGGTCTGCCTCCATGATGCTGCTTGAAGTGGGATTTTAGATCACCAGAAGACTCAAGGAAACCACACTCCTTTATGCCTTTATTCCTAAAACCCATTTCTCAGCTGTAGGATTAGTTCATATATGTTTTCACAAAGCCACGTGACTTATAATTAGCTAGCACTCACACAACAAGCTATTAAGAAGCAATTAGCTCAAGGAAATTTATCTAACCTGTTTGCCAAGCTGATCTAAGGAGTGATAACATTTTCTTGATGGAGGCACATCAGATTTACACAGCCTGAGAGGGGTTGCTCCCTGAATTTTTATAAAATCCTCAGGGCTCCCCATGCCCCTGTAAATTTTCGGAAGTCTTCGTTAGCACTTACAAAGGTGGGCGAACAGTAGCACCTTCTCCTGGGGATGCTCTTCCCTATCTTTTCCAGGGTGCTTTGCTTTGGCTGTTTCCAGGCTTTGAGAGAAGCAGAAGTCTCTTTGCTCTCCTGCATATCTCATTTATACACATTCCATTATTAATTGGCATCATGTATAAATTAGAAATCGGATTTTATTCCTTTTTACTGCATATTATATTGACTTGTCAGCTCTAATAACTTTTCTCTTCACAACATAATTTGAGAATTATGCATGAATACTGCAAACTACTTAAAATTGTATTTTACAATGCCTTCCTTCTAATTATATTCAGTTATGCTGTATATTTATGTACATATATATGCACACACACAGAGCAATAGGCCGTGCAGTTGCAGTTGGGCTCAGCTTGTCTCTGAGCTCAGTGACTTGGCAACAAAAAGCTCACAGGGAGACAGCATCAGCTGAACTCACTTCCCTGCAGCTCTTACCAGCTTTTCCCTTGGAGAATTAACAACATCAGACTTCTCCAAACGGGGTGTGCAGGGGGAAAGAATAAGAAATGTGTAATATGGAAGATGATGGAGGCTGTTATGAACTTACACTACTGGTGCCTGCAGCCTGTCTCGTGGGGTGAAGGGTCCCAGCCTCTGTGCTGCTTTTCCCTTTGCATAAAAGATTTACAAAAAGAGTATCTCTACTAACAATTGTATCTACAACAGAATTGTAGTCCTCGGTCCAGAGAGGACTGGCCTTTTGTTCATTTTGACCTCAGTCTGATGCATCAGGGGCTTGTTCATAAAACCTGAGCAGCTTTAGTGACATGCAAAAATCGGGACCTTTTTCAGAAGAAGCCGCCTTTCCTTCTGCTGGAAAAAAACCACCCATGGGTGTAAAAAGGCACCATTTTATGCCTGAGCTACAGACAGATATGACAAGGGACTTCTCATCTCACCTATCTGATAAAATCCAGGTGCACTTGAAATACTCAGGTAGAGAGCAAATATTTCAACCTGACTGCTCTAGCGACAGCATGATTGATACTAACGAGCTGCTGGTGGGGGTCTGCACAGCCTTGGGACCAAGTTACAGGAGAACAGCAGCATTGGGCACATATTTTTTTCTTTATACACTTTTCATGAAGTCAGACATTGCAAAATGAGCGAATGCCTCAGGGCAGCAAAGGGTGGGGTAGCCCAAGAAATTACTGCAGGAGCACAAAGCTCAGAGTGTGGAGACATCCCAAGGGCAGCAAGGCACAGCTTCACCTGCCCCTTGCACCAGCTGTGCCAAAGAGAACCATAGAACGGCTAGAGTTGGAAGGGACCTTGAAGATCAAAGTTCCAACCCCCCAGTCCTGGGCAGGGACACCTCCCACCAGAGCAGGTTGCCCAAAGCCCCATCCAGCCTGGCCTTGAACCCCTCCAGGAATGGGGCAGCCACAGCTTCTCTGGGCAACCTGTTCCAGTGCCTCACCACCCTCACAGTAAAGAATTTGAGCAAGGCAAAAATCTAGCCAGATATAGATTTCTCTCTCCTGGAAGAGAAGGAAGGCAGAGCAACCCACAGGTGACACTGGTGTTGGGGTGGCTGTGCCCTGCAGCCCAGCCTCTGCGTTGGATCCAGCTCCGTGGTACCAGTTCATTTCCTCCTGTACTTCCCTGGATGCAGAAGCTTATGCAACCCTTTCCCACCAGGCAAACACACAGACTTGGGAGGAAGGGAAGGAGACAGGGAGGGAGGGAAGGGGGGAGGGAGGTTGGTTTTATCTTCTTACAAAAAGTTTTGCTGCAATGCACTTGGGTGTTGTGACCAGGGCCTGACCTCCATGAAGGAGTCTCCAGACCATGGCAAAGCTTTAAATCCATTAAAATATGTACATTAAAGGGTGCAGAGTACTTTAACCTTTCTGGCAAGGCGAGCAGTGCCTGTGCTTGTGGATGGCAATCCTCTGTATGCAGTGCTGTCCTGATCTGCTCAGGTCATTAGTGTCCCAGTCCCTGCATCTTTTCATTAGTGTCCTTGTCCCTGCATCCTCTCATTAACCGACAGTGTGTAGGGGCTGTTTGCCTTCCAGTCACTCCCTAAGATCAGTGAGGAGCTGTGCCCAGGGAGCCATCTCTCCTGCGCGCTGCAGTTGCTGATTGCTGTCTCTGGGGGCTACAGCAGTGCAAATAAAGAGTGGCAATGACAGGGACATGCCTGGCATTGATCTGCAGTGAGATCAACTCAGGGCAGCCATCCAGCGGGTCCTCACATACTTACATTGGAAGTGCTGCTTCCCTGTTCTCCCCAGACCTGGGCTTGTGGTGTCCATGCAGGACATGGGGGTTCAAAGCAGCCACGGGCTCGTGCTCACAGCTCTGGAGCTCTGCCCAGGTGTTTCCCCCCAGATGTTTTCTCTCTTCAGCAGGATTATTTGGGTTCAAGTTTCTCTCTTGCGTTCTCTGTGGAAAGCAGTGGGATTACCTTCAAAATTAACAACGTAATTGCTCCAAGTTGCCCTTGCAAAATGGGAAGAGGTCACAGGAGAAAGAAGAAGAAAGTCAGGGATCATCAGAAAAAAGGCCTAAAAATACCAACTTCGGTAACTTTGAAAATTTTAAGAAAATCTGCTGAGAGCCAACAGGGTGAGGGATGGCAAGAGCACGTGTGAAACCCTCCTGAGCAAGGTCTTGGCATTGTCTTGGGGAAGGAAAATACAATTTGGGTAGTGGGTTTTGAGTCTAGTATGTCATTCAGGCTGTGAAATCAGTAGCTCCATTTCTTCTTTAGCTCCTTGTTAGCTCACATCTTTCAGGTCTGCACATCTGGTACTGAGGGATGAATGTCACAGTCCTGGTTCTCCAGATGAGCTCCTCCATCCAGGCCATCAGCTGGGCTGCTCAGGAAGGGGACAATTCAACAAAACCCCCTCAATTTTCCTTCTGGTCTACCCATAGTGGGGTGATAAATATTTGTTCCAAAGTTTAATCACTGTGAAAGTGCTTTGTTGCACTTTGACTGTGTGGTGTTACTTGGCATGGATGCTACACATGGAGGACTATGGTGGTGCTTGGCCTGAGTCAGGGCCAGAAGGAACCTGCTGGCAAAGACTCCATAAATCTGCAAGGGTCACTACAGCTTGAATGTGCAGAAAGAACGGGTGCCTGGGGGACTGCCAACAGATATTCTTGGTATCGATTGGACTCGAGCTGTTAAGAGCCTGATGTAGTTAGGTTGATGCAAGCCAGAGACAGGTCCAGGACGGTGGTAGAAGAGGCCTGACTCTCCTACAGATTATTTTGGCAGCAGGCAATGCTGTGCTCTCAGAGTGATGCAGCTGCATTTGTGGGAGGGGGCATCTTTCATTTATTTGGACTTTTAAAGGGATGCAGTTAGCTGAGTGCAAACACTGTGCCTGGAGAGGAAGAACCTCACCCAAGAGGCAGCTTTTAACATGGAGATGTGTTTGTCTAAAAATAAGCCCATCCCGAACCCAGGAATTGCCTGAATGGAAGCACTTGAGTAGCTGCATCTGACACATCGCAATGGAGCGTGGCAAATTAATAATTGAAAACCCTCTCTCCCTTTTTTCATCTCTCCTTCCACTGGGTGGGGGGGTCAGATGGGAGTAAGGCTCAGTTAAATCCCCTTGTGCTTTCAACACTGAGCCCAGGGGCACAATGAAACCTGAGGATGGTTCTAGGCTGCACAAGGGTGGCTCCCAAAATTGGCTGAGAATCCAAGTTAACTGTGGCTACGCCAGCTCCAGGTAATACAGAAATGTTTTGTTTGGCACAGTGGGACAGATGGACCTCTCCAGGCTTCCAGAGGAGGCTGGGATTCAACCCTTGGCCACAAAATATGTATTTTAGCCCCTCTGTGCAGGGAGCTTACCTGCAAAGGAGCTTTTGTGCACCCCATTGAGCACAGAGCACCCTCTTTCCCCACCCAAAGCGTCTCTTTAGTCAAAGATCTCCACTGGACATCATTTTTCACAGCTACCAGTCTTTGGGCAGCTCCTGCTAATGGGTTGTCCCAAGAAAACAGGGAGGGGAAGGACTTTCTGGGGCCAGTGGCAAAGCTTGAAGCAGAGCAAGGAAGGTAGCAGGACCTGCATGGCTTTTTCTGAAAGGCACTTCTTCAGTCAAGCGCGGGGTGGGGGTCACATCCCTGAGAACTGTGAGGCTTTCACTAGGGTTGACCAAATAACACCAAGGCACTTAATGCAGCAAGGTTTGCCTTCATTAAGACAAACCAACAAAGTTCAAGATAAACCCTAGGACAAGGTCCACCCCTCCTCTCATGCAGAAAGATCCATGCTTGTAGGATGCACGTGTTAAGATCCCCAGTACCCCAGCAGACATCAGCAATCCCATCTGACTTGTGGCCATGACCAACAACTTTGTCCTATCCAAATGGAGCTGTGGAGATGTTCACAGGTTGGGGCTGAACGAAAGGCAAAAGCACATCCTTCCTTCACAAGCCACTGCCTGGTTCCTCCCACCACTGAGAGGGACAATATTGATTTCAATCTCCCTGTTCTTCTGCAAAATCCCTTTCTTCTGCAAAAGAAGACACTGCCGTGGATGGATGATAATGCTGCTGTCCAGCCAAGGCTCTTGGCCAAATAATAAGCATTATGTAGCATTTGCAAAGAAACTGTGATCGAGGACTAATGAAACCAAGGTCCCTTTTAAAAAAGAATTAGAAGGGAATTAGGAGGAACCTAATGAAGTTTAGCAAAGGCAAGTGTAGGGGGCTGCACCTGGAGCGGAGTAACTCCATGCACCACTACAGGCTAGGGTTTGACCTGCCAGAAAGCAGATCTGAAGAATGGGACCTGGGAGTCCTCATAAGTTGCCCGTGAGCCAGCCATGTGGCCTTGTGTCCAAGAAGGCCAATGGTTTCCTGGGGTGCATTAAAAAGATCGTAGCCAGCAGGTCAAGGGAGGTGATCCTCCCCCTTTGCTCTGATCTGGTGAGGTTCCATCTGGACCCGTGTGTCCAGTTCTAGGCTCCACGGCTCCAGAAGGACAGAGAACTGCCAGAGAGGGTCCAGCAGAGGCTACAAAGATGATCCAAAGACTGGGGCATCTCTCTGCTGAAGAAAGGCTGAGAGCCCTGGGGCTGTTCAGCTGGAGAAGAGCAAACCGAGAGAAGATCTCATCGATGCTGTGCAATAGGTAAAGGGCAGGTGGCAGAAGGATGGGGCCAGACTCTTCTCAGTGGTTCCCAGTGACAGGACAAGGGACAAAAGGCACATGATGGAATATGGGAAATTCCATCTCAATATGAGGAAAAACTTCTTTCTGGTGATGGTGACAGGCTGCCCAGGGAGGGTGTGGAGCCCCCTGCTCTGTAGAAATTCAAACCCTCCTGGATGTGTTCCTGTGCAACCTGCTCTGGGTGACCCTGCTATGGCAGGGGGCTGGGCTGGATGATCCCTGAAGGTCCCTTCCAACCACTGCCATTCTGTGATTCTAGGTCCAAAGCTCCTGGTGTTGCTGGTGTCCCTCACAACAGACCCTTTTTTCCAGGGATGAAATCTATCAAATAAGTAGATGCCATTTGTCATGCTCCCTACTGAGGGTGAGAGTCTGCAGTCAGCTCATGAGTCAGCTGCCGGGTCTAAGTTGGAAACAACGACCAGCTGCATCTTTCCCTCTCACTGTTAGGACTTCAATTAATGAAGTTTTAATGAAATCAGGGTTTGGAGATGAGGCAGAGTTTTCACGGATCGGTGACATTTTCTATTAGCAAAATCCCTGATCAAGCTGTTGAACATGCATACCCTTCCTCAGAGCTCAACCAGAAGCTGATGACTCCAAGCAAAACTCAGGTTGGAAACAGCTTGAAAGTATTAATACTTTTTCTGATTTGGTGATAAAACGGGGTTTGACACCCGTAGAGAAGAAGGACTTCAGCAAGGCTACAGGTGAGGTCCTTGGTCCTATGAAATGGAGAGAAATGGGGAATTATTTCCAGGGGAATAGTCTGGTGTCAGGAGAAAGCAATGACTGGGGAAAAAATTAAGTATCATAAAGCTCATTTTCCATATCCAGGAGAGTTATGAATTTTAATTCCTAAGTATATCTCTTTTGGAAATGAAGTACTTCGGGGATGGGGGTGTGCAAGGAGCAGTGGGGGCTCTGACCCTGGGAAACCAGCAGTTGTGGGTGAGGAGATGGGTGATTTTTCCACCACGTTTTCCTATCGCTCCTGGTCAGTCTCTGGGTGAGATGTATCAGCCCGTGGGAACTTCGATTCAGTCCAAGGCTTTGCTGAGATTGAGCAGAACTTGAAAGCTGCATAGCACAAAGCCCAGGGAACATCTTTTTGGGTTTTTTCCAAGACACTGTCTTCTTTCAGTGTTGGTTGTATTTTCTCAACCATTTTCCCCATGGCTCCTGGCGTAAGGTACCGTGTGGCAAACAAGGACACCAGGCAACGGGTTAAGGGTTATATTTCTCATACTCGGCAAATTTACACATCTTCTCACATGACTTGTTGAAAGTCACAGGGATTTTCTCAAGGGGAAAGTGCCTGACAGTGTGAAGATGATCTCTCCAGGGATGAGACATATTGTCCTTACAGAACGTGTCTGGGGGCAGGACGGTGTCTCACAGCCTTTTGGTGTGGTGCACAGTGGTGCTGCTTCTCTGACAGTGTTTTTCCCAGCATCATTTTTTGTGGATTGTTGTGGTTTAGGTTGTTTATGGCATACCTAATAAAAATTGATGTCGCCTTTGCTAGGTAGGAAACATCCCACTTCTAGTGAGTTGCCTAATCCTGTCAGAGGTAGCTTTGAACCCCCAAAATTATCCAAGTATTTTGCATAACTATGTTTTCTTCGCGCTGTATAGGCAAAAATTATCAGCTGCATTTTAATTGCTATGATTCCTCACCACTGATAGAAGTCAGCTTCATGTAGTGGTTTGAGGAAGATCACATAATCACAGAATCTCAGGGATTGGAAGGGAACTTGAAAGCTCCTCCAGTCCAGTCCCCTGCCAGAGCAGGAACACCCAGAGCAGGTCACACAGGAACGCCTCCAGGCGGGGTTGGGATGTCTCCAGAGAAGGAGACTCCACCACCTCCCTGGGCAGCCCCTGCCAGGGTTCCCTCACCCACACCCTGAAGAAGTTTTTCTTCATATTGAAGTGGAACCTCCTCTGTTCCAGCTTGCACCCAGTGCCCCTTGTCCTGTCATTGGGTGTCACTGAGAAGAGCCTGGCTCCATCCTCCTGACACTCACCCTTGACAGATTTATCAACATTCATGAGGTCACCCCTCAGTCTCCTCTTCTCCAAGCTCAAGAGACCCAGCTCCCTCAGCCTTTCCTGCTATGGGAGATGCTCCACTCCCTTCATCATCTTGATAGCCCTGCCCTGGACTCTCTCCAGCGGTTCTCTGTCCTTCTGGAACTGAGGGGCCCAGAACTGGACACAATATTCCAGATGGGGTCTCACCAAGGCAGAGTAGAGGGGAAGGAGAACCTCTCTCCACCTACTAACCACCCCTCTTTTAATACACCCCAGGATGCCATTGGCCTTCTTGGCCATGAGGGCACAGTGCTGGCTCATGGGCATCCTGCTGCCCACCAGGACCCTCAGCTCCCTTTCCCCTATGCTGCTCTCCAACAGGTCAGATCCCAGCCTATACTGGTACCTGGGGAGATAGTGAGTGCTTGGGAAAACTGCCTTGTTTCAGTGCACAGAGAAAAAAAAGACCTTAGCATGAGATGTCAGAGCTAGAGCTGTGTCTCCTCAGGAGCGTGAGGTCTTGTTTTATGCTCACATACACTCCAAGGCTGCATCCATTCCTGGGCTACCTGTGAGGATGAACTGAAATGCAGCAGCAAAGCTTCACTATCTTCTTGAACAACAGCCTTGTTCCTCTGTATCCAGGGAAGCACTGGAAGAGTAGTCCATCATGGTCAGTTACTGAAAAGGACTTTTGAGAATAGAACTTGTGGACCTGTTGAATGACAAATTTGTGTTGGGCTTTGGTTGGAAACACAGCCATGATTTGCCACCCAAACCCTGTCCTGGAGCTTACTGAGCCCTGGGGTGCATTGAGCACATCTCCAGCAGCTGCACCAGCAAAGAGTCGTTTGCAGGAGCGGGGAGCTGAGCTATCATGTGAGAGTTTATTTTAGTGAGAGAAGAGTCCTTAAGCATCGCTGAGCTAAATATTTCTCTAATTCATGCATAACTTAAGTACAATTAGCAGCCCGATCTAACAGACTTAGGTCAGAACTCTCTCCTGTGATGCTCTCTGCAACTCCTTGAAAGGAAGGTTTAGCCAGGGGAGTGGGGGGTGTGTGTGTCAGTCTCTTCTCCCAAGGAACAGGCAGTGGGACAAGAGGAAATGTCCTCAAGTTGCACCAGGGGAGGTTCAGATTGGAGATCAGGAACAATTTCTTCACTGAAAGGGTTATGAAGCCGTGGAACGTGTTGTCCTGGGAAGTGGTGGAGGCACCATCCCTGGAGGGATTTAAAAGCCGGGCATAGGTGGTGCCGAGGGACATGCATTGATGGTGGGTTTGGCAATGTTGATGGTTGGACTTGATCTGAGAGGTTCCTTCCAACCTCAACGATTCTATGACTCTATGACTGTACCATTATGACTGTACCAAGACTGTGTGTTGCGAGATGGGGAGTTCAGAGCTGGGATTTGGCTGAACCTCCTGGACCATAAGTGACACTCCTCAAATCTCCATCAGCATTTGTTGCTAGTACTGGACAGACATCTCCAACTCCCATTTTTGCTTTACATTGCCATACACTGTGGTGCAGGCACCAAACAAATTTGTTTTTACAGCAGACAGTCAGGTCTGCTGTAAAAATTACCCTGAAGCATCCAAAGGCATTGTGATACCACAAAGAAAAAATCCAACAATTAAGCCATTCAGATAAGCTAATGAATGAATACCAAACCATTACATCCCACACGTCCTCTGCTTTGAGGAACGTGGCCTCTGAGCCACCCAAGTAAAAACATGTCCCTGGAACCTGCTGTAGAACTCATGAGATTAAGAGGCGGGTTCTTGTGAGGGTTTCCATCATGTTCCCAGCAGGCTCCAAAGAAAGGTGTCTAATGCAGAGTTTGCAATGCTGTCACCAAAAGACATCACCCCTTTGTGGCCCAACCCTGAATTTGTCACCAGATGTGCTGTTTCAACCCCATTTCACCTACATGCTGGTGTGCATCCTCCTGTCCGAGGCTGTGTTCCATGGGTGCTAGATCCCTGAGCTGAGCTGTGCACCTCAGCTCTTGCCCATGCCACCCCCTGTCTCTTATCAAGCCTGGCAGCAGGTAGCAGCAAAAATGCTCATTTTCCCCAGCTTCCAGGAGCTCTGTGCCTCCCTCCTTGTCTCAGACCCTCAGTTCTGAGTCATGCATTAAAATTACTTTGCTGAATTTCATCTTTTTGCAATGCCAGCTGATTCTTATTTTCCTCCTTCTCTGCCCCAGCGTATTGGTAGGTGGCAGGAGCTAGCAAATGCCAAGCAGATTGCTGGAGGGGACTCCAGAATTGATCACCTTGTTTTTACCGTGTCAAGGCAAAAATCATGTACTCCTAGCAACAGAGTAACTTAGCATTTACTCCAGGCTTTAATTGAACTTTCTACCTCACAGCTTTCAGTGGAATTAATCTTGTTTTCTAACAATGGCCATCATGTGGAGAGCAAAATGTTATATAGAAATAATTTAAAAATGCAAATAAAATAAAAGACAGATCCACATCCAAGCACAATGGGATGGAGAGAAACAAATCAGAAAGTATTAAAATCAGTTGAGACTTTTCTCCGTATCTTCTGAGCCTTGGTACGCAAACACCGATTTTTCATCTGCTCTGCTCTTGAATTACTAAACCAAAGTGCAAAAGTGGAGGGTTTTTTGCCATGTGTCTCTGTTTCTGGCTGAAATCGATATTCACTGACTTTCTTCAGGGCTTTCAACTTGTCAGGCAACATCCATGACAGCCAGGAGCCAAGTGGGAAGCTTCGTCGTCACCAATGCTCTTAGCCAAAGTGTGATAACGTGAGCCACGGGCTTGGGAGGGCAGATCTTAGGGACTTTAGAAGAACTCCAGCCTCACCAAGTTGTGGAGGAGGCTGTAAGAAAAGCGAGAAACAGGTTCTTCAAGTGCTTTGACTGGGCAGCTGCTGGGACCCCCCAGTTCACTGGGCAGTCCTCACTGGGGTAGACTAGTAGAGGCAGTTCCATCTGCGGATGTGGCCAGTCTGCCTGTCAGCTCCTGGGCCCTATTAATACTGCCAGTGATTTCTGATAGTTTAAATTTTTTATTTTTACTTCTCCTTAGAAAGTGCCAGTTTGACAAATCATAACTTTTACCCGCAGAGACAGATTTCTCATGCCCTATCTTAATTTTTTACCGTGAAAAAAAACCAGCTTTTTTTAATATTTCATGTCCTCTAGATGAGAAGGTCCCAGTCCTGGGGTCATGATGACTTTCACATTCTAAATACAGGCTATAAGTTAACAACAAACCCAGTGTGAATTAATAGAGGTCAAAATGAAAGCACAAGGATTGTACTACAATTACCAAAATTCCATTAATTAGATGTTTTTACTGACTACATTTGGCTTTTGTTTTCTTCCCTCCTGCCTCTTCTCGGATCCCACAGCCTTTGCAGACATTGCCATTTTGGCCCAGGTCTTGCAGGGAAGGACACTGCAGGATGGGAAAGATCCTCCTGGCTCTGGTTTCATTATCCACCAAGGGAAGAGAGGTCCCCAGAAGTACCATTACTTTCCCAAACAGGGCCCTGAATGTCCTACATGGACTCTACAATAACTCAGCTTAATCTAAACCCACAGCGTAACCCCAGGATAAAGGCAACATAAGCACAAAGAAGGAACTTGGCAAATTATGCTGAGGCAATTAAAACCAAGCAAGCAGTTAGTCACAGAATCATAGGCTGGAAGGAACCTCCAGATCATCAAGTCCCACCATCAACCTAACACTTTCAAAGCCACCACTAGCCCGTGTCCCCCATCACCACATCTGCCTGGCTTTTATATACCTCCAGGGATGGTGACTCCACCTGAGCAGGCTGTTCCAGTGCTTGATAATCTTCTCAGTGAAGAATTTTTTTCTCAATATCCATCCTAAACCTTCCCTGGCACAACTTGAGGCTGTTTCCCACTTGTCCTATCACCTGTACCTTGGGAGAAGAGACCGACTCCCCCTGCCTACACCCTACTTTCAGGGAGTTGGAGAGAGTGAGAAGGTCTCCCCTCAGCCTCCTCTTCTCCAGGCTGAACACCTCCAGCTCCCTCAGCTGCTCCTCACAAGACTTGTGCTCCAGAGCCCTCACCAGCTTCATCATGGTCAAGCCATACATCTCTGAGCTTCACATCTGGTTTTGGCAGTGACACAGACATTGGTGACTCCAAAACGCCGGCAGTGGGTGCCAAGAGGTGCCAGCACTGAGCCCTTGCAGAGCCCCAAGCCCTGCCTGAGCACCACAGCAGCGCTGCCTGTCCTGCCTCATCCACCCACCTAAGCACGATCTCATGCACTGATCCTGTCACATATTTAGGATAAAGTTGCCTTTTCCAAGCTGTTTTCTTGTGTGCTGCTGGTCTTCATCCAGTGGTTCAGGGTTGGACTAAGATGGGTTTTTTGTCTCTCTCCTGTGAACTGTGCAAGCTGTTCGTGTATCTTTAAGGGGACAGGATGTTACAGTTTTAAGAAGGTGGTGATTACAGTCAACCTGGCAGAAATGATCCCATTTAAACCCCCAAAGAGAGCTGTTTTGGTTCTGTTTGCGTGCTACATTTTCTTGTGTTTGTCACTGAAGTTGGGCATTTAAGTCTCGAATACCTGTTAGAAAGGCAGCAGAGACCAGGACACTCTCCCTCACACACTTTTCCCTGGCACAGCTTCTCCACCTGCAACCAAAATGCAGTTTCCCACTCCAGCATCCCCATGTGCGTCCTGACACCTTTCCAGAGCTGCAAACGCAGCAAGGGGAGTCCTGAGGATCATTGAATGGTTTGGATCAGAAGGGGCTGTAAAGATCACCAAGTTCCAACCCCCTGCCCTAGGCAGGGACACCTCTCACCACACCAGGTTGCTCAAGAGAGCTGAGGGACATCCACAAAGGAGCACCCTGTCCCTCCACAGCCTGCACCCAGGGCTTAGGTGACAGAATTTGGTGTGTGTCCATATGAGTGTCTGTGCAGGGATGATCTCTGCTGCTCCTGGCAGCTTCATTGACAGCCCAGGTTCTGTATCATCCTCACTTCTGTTTCTGGTTTTCAATCTAAATCTCCCCTCTTCCAAATTAAAGCCGTTACCCCTTGTCTTGTCACTCCACTTCCTAACAAAGAGTCCTTCTCCAGCTCTCCTGTAGCTCCTTTAGATCTTGGAAGGCTGCTCTAATGTCTCCCCAGAGCCTTCTCTTCTCCAGGCTGAACAAGCCCAGCTCCCTCAGCCAGTCTTCATAACAGAGGTGCTCCAGCCCTCTGAGCATCTTTATGGCCCTCTGCTGGACCCGTTCCCACAGGTCTACATCCTTTCTGTGTTGGGGACTCCAGAACTGGACGCAGTGCTCCAGGTGGGGTCTCACAAGCACAGAGCAGAGGGGTAGAACCACCTCCCAAGACCTGCTGGCCACACTTCTTTTGATGTAGCCCGGGATGGGGCTGGCTTTCTGGGCTGCCAGTGCGCAGGGCTGGCGTATGTTGTGTACTGGTGGAGCACTGTGTCTGTTTGGTGGAGCAGACAGGACAGGTTATTTTTGCTAGACTTTGCCTTTCCTGCACCCTGCAATCCCTCTGCGCCTGCTGGGTGTCGGGTTCCTCAGCGCTGTGAAAAAGCAGTAGCTCTGGGAAGCCGCTTTGCTGACACCTTGCGTGGCACAAACCTTACCCCTGGAGCAGCAAACGCAGGTCTGAGTCCCTTCACATCCTCGCTCAATGTAAATACGGCATATCTGGTGCAGCCAGACACAGGAGCTGCTGTCCCCAAGTGTCCCAGCATGTCCCCCTGGGGTGCAGACCCTCCTGATGGAAGAGCATCCTATGGGACAAAGAATTAAGGTCCTTTTCTTCTTGCAAAGCATGGGGGTTTTTGGTACACCCACATAGTAACGTGCCACAAAACCTCCATGTCGTGCTCTTGTCAGTTGAGCAAGGGGGGACCAGGGTGTCTTAAAATGCACTGCCTGCAGCAGGACACATGGGCATCACCAGCCCAGAGCATGTTTCACCTCATCCCTCTGATGGATTTAGGCTGGGGAGATGAATCCGTTAGAAACTCCATATCTACCAGGCAGGCTGTAGGTGCTCATCCCAGATGGGAATTCTCAGCTTTAGCCCTAATTAAATCTCGTGAGTTCACTCCTCCGAGAGGCTCCCGCAGGCCTCACACCGACGGTCAAGATGTTGCAGCCATATTTATGCGTGCACTTTGATTGGGATCAGACTGGGAGCCTGTTGTCAAGGCCCAGGAGCTTTAAAACTAGGCAAAATAAACTATTAAAGCCTATTAATTTGTGCTTCAGCCTGAAAGCATTCTCTAATTAAAAAAACCCAACAAAACAACAAAAAACACACACACACACAAAAAAAACCACAAATGAAAAAAATAATCTACAAACAAAACCCAACACTTCTCCATGTTTTAGTTGAACTATTTAAAATTAATTGAATGGGCTCAGGATTGAGCTCAGGCTCTTAGGCTTGACATTAGGAAAAAATTCTTCCCAGCAAGAGTGGTCAGAGCCTGGACTGGGCTGCCCAGGGAAGGGGGTGGAGTCCCCATCCCTGACTGTGTTTGAAAGCAGATTAGATGTGGTGTTGAGGGATTTGATGTAGGGGAGAACTTGTAGAGTGGGGCTGATGGTTGGACTTGATGATCCCAAGGGTCTTTTCCAACTTAAATTATTCTATGATTCTATGATTAATATTCCTACCATGTTTTCTGTGGAGGTGTTACTGTGATTTTCCTATCAGGAGGCCTCTTAGCCCAGTTATTAAACCATTATATCCCAGCTGCAAAGAAGCAAGGAGATCAGTGCAAAGGCATAGGCAAAGCCAATAACCCGGATAATTTGGAATCCTGTGTTCAGTTCTGCAGTTCAAGAGGGACAGGGAACTGCTGGAGAGGGTTCAGCAGAGGCTACAGTGATGATGAATGGTCTGAAGCATCTCTCTGCTGAGGAAAGGCTGAGGGACCTTGGGCTGTTCAGCTGGAGAAGAGCAGAGTGAGAGAGGATCTCATCAAAGCTTATCGATATCTGAAGGGCGGCTGGCAAGAGGATGGGACCAGTGGTGCCAGGTGACAGGCAACAGACAACAAACTGGAAACAGGAAGTTCTATCTCAATGTGAGGAAAAACTTCATTGCAGTGAGGGTGGCAGGGCCCTGGGACAGGCTGCTCAGAGGGTGTGGAGTCTCCTTCTCTGGAGGTATTCAAACCTGTTTGGGTACATTCCTGTGCAACCTGCTCTGGGTGATCCTGTTCTGGCAGCAGGTTGGACTTAATGGTCTCCAGAGGTCCCTTCCAACCCCATCTCATTCTGTGATACTGTGATACAGGTGGGGATGGGGGCAGGCAGGGGTGTCAGCCTGCAGGTCAGCAGCAGGGACCTGGGGAGGGCACTCCAGGTGGCTCATACTCACCGGGCACTGTGAGCCTCTGGCCTACTCAAGGTGGATGGCTACTTGCTTCTGGCACATGGCAGGTTCAGGACTGCCTCCAAAACATTTCCAGAAGATTAACAAGGAGTTGGTAGGCATTTGTGCTCTCAGAGGTTCCATTCTGTCTTTCATTTCCATTTATTCTCTCTCCTCCTTGTCTGCAGAGTCAGAAAGGTTTCCTATGCTGACCACGAGCCTGGTCCACCCTGACTCCCTTGTCCTGCTCCCTGGCCCAGGAGGAGCACCCAATATCAGTGATACTTTCCCCAAGCCCTGCTGAGGGCCGTGCAGGACTTTCCTGCCCTGAATTTCAGGCTGGCAGACACACAGGGGACAGGTCACACACCCTCACTCCATACACCCTTCTGAAGAGACTGCTGCTCTTTGGCACGGTCCTTGTTCCACCCAGACAATTTGGTAAAGGAGGTTGTTTTGACCCATGCACAGAACAGTTTGCAATCTATAGACGTGGGTGCCTCTTGCAGAGCTGTGGACATCCCAGCACTGCTCCCCAGTGGTCCTCTGAGGGCTCTGGGGTGGCTGGAGTGACACACACAGCAGGTAGCTGTGGGCCAGCTTAGTTTTGGATGCCACCATTATTTCATAGGGCAAACTTAGGCCGGGCACTTGTGGCTTAAATCTGATTTTAATTTATTGATGTGTGCATGATTCCTTGCTGACAGAGCTGCCGGGAAGAACAACGGCATCTCCTGGTCACCAGTGCAGTAATGAGCCTGTTACTATGGAAATGAGCTTGTTACCTCTTCCTGCTCACTGGCAGGCGAGGGGCTCCTTTGCAGCACCAGGGGAGCTGGGTTGGTTCACAAAGGATGTGGTACCCAGAACGATGGCCACCCAGGGTGGGGTGGCAAAGCTGTCGCAAGTGGTTGGGTGGCTGCAGGGCAGGGTGGCTTGGGGCACATCCTGCCGACAGAGGGACAGCTGGAATGAGCAGACTGGCACTTCCAGTGTCACACAGCCTCAGCCACTGTGTAGCAAAACAAGTAAGTTTATTTCCAGCAGGGCACTGGTTCCTCCTGGGCTCCTTGATCTTGCGTGCTTTTAGTGCTGGCAGTGAGTGTGTAGGGGTGGGGGCAAGTGCACGCCATGTTCCCAAGTGATGGGAAAGTGGGATGCAGAAACACCTTGGGGGTGCACTGGCTGCTGACTCCCAGGGCAAACAGGGCCCTCAGTCATGGGGTCCAGCCCCTGGCAGGGTGGCATGATGTCTTTCCATAACAGCAGGGCTGTGCAGCATCATCTCCTGGGAGGAGAAGATCCATCACTGGATGGTGCTCTGCTCCCTCTTACAGGCTAGTGAGGACAGTTGGAGGCAGCTGGGAGCTGCCAAGGCTGATTTATATGTGCTGTCCTGCAAGAAACCCCTTTTCCATCTGTGTGCTGGGACAGTGACACATCCCTGCATGGGGCTTTAATGTCCCTTCCAACCCAAACCATTCTCTGATTCTATGGTGGCCATTCAGCAGAGATGACACCCAGGGCCTTGAGCTCTTCTTGGCAGGGTGAGAGGTGGGCTCTGACTACCCTGCAACAAGCATCCTAAGGGAATGCTGTTCACTCCAACCACCCCAGTTTAGGGTGAGGACATTCATATGCACCTCTTGCCCCAGATGATGTTCCCTGCAGGGCAGGTGACAGCTCAGGGTGGGGCTGGTGGATCCCTTTGGCCTTTGCTGAGGATTATCATACTTCAGTCCTCTTGTAGGAGGCTTTTCCCAGCAGCACGGGCATACGGCTAAACTGGGAAGAGGTGTAGGAAGAGTATTGCACTGGATGTGGGGAAAAGCACAAAAGCACACGGTCTCCCTTGCACTGCCCCGTCTTCTCCCTCCTGCCCCCCGTGGAAGAACAACAGGTTGGGATAAGGCTCCTGTCAGCAATGCAATGTGAGCCCTCCATGGATGGCCAGGCATGGTCCCCAGGTGGAGAAAGAGCTTGTACACATCTCAGAACAGCCCCTGGCCCTGTCACTGTCCCCAGAGCAGCCCTGAGGGACCTCTGCAGGCTTCCCCTGACCCATAAAATGTAAGTGTGCTGGCATGGGGCACGTGGTGGAAGGATGAACTGAAGTAGTGATGGGGAAGAGAAAAAAAGACCCCGCTTCCAGCTTATAGCACATAGAGCCAGCCTTGAGGGGGACGTGTTTGGAGCAGAGCAAAAATCTCTCTTCTGTGCTTTCCTTGCACATTGGACTTCCACCCCCCCCATCAGTGCATGTGTGGGTCAGCATGGGGGGGACAGGTAGAGGAAATCAGTTCTGCTGTGATGGTAGTCATGGTCTGGGGGAACCCAGAAGGAAATCATTGCTGCTTTAATACCAGTCGTGTGTTACAGCCTGCGAAATGGCTCTGTCCCTCTGTCCCGGGTCATGAGAGGCGCTGCAGGTATCAGGCAGGGAAATGTTCTCCCTTTAGTGGCAAAGTGTTCTCTTTGATAGAAAACAACATGATGAGAAATCTTCCAGTTTGGAGGAGGTGTATGTCTGGACATTTGGAAAACATTTCGTATGTTCCTACGTATTTATGTACACATGCACGTTTTATACGTTCCACTGGGTTTTAGATATATAATGAAACAATACGGGTTTGTGTATATATAAAAATTTATATAAGAGCATTTTCAGTGGGGGGCCTGCCATGGTGCTGTGGACTGCAGCAGCACTGGCTGCCTGTTCAGCAGCAGGTCCCTCAGAGCACAGCAGATCTCAGGAGCAAAAGCAGTTTCGCTTGCTGGAGCCCACAGCCTTTGTGTGTGGTGACCATGCCCCCTCTGGGCTTCTGGCTTCTCCAGCAGCCACTGTTTTCCTCTCCTTCATTATAAAATAGCTGTGGCTGAGCTTATCTGGGAGATACAGTCGGTGCAGAAAGGCCATTCATCCAGCCCCCAGGCAGAACTGGGAATACTTTAGATTCTGCATGGACCGTACTGGGGCTGCATGCTTTAAAATGTGGTCAACACAAAAGGTTGGTCCTATAGAAAAGTCCCAGATGGGTAGTTTATGTCCTCAAAGCCTGTCTGGCTCAAGGAGCAGCTGCTGTGTGCGCTCACGGAGCTGTTGTGTTCAGAGCCGCCCAGAAATGCCACGACTGTGGTGCGAGCAGCACAAAGCCCAGAGTCGGAGCATATTTAAGGCCACATCTCCCGTTGTGGCCATCAGCTGCAAGCAGGGACAAAGCCAGTTTGTGTTTGCCACGCAGGGGTTCATGGCCTGGCACACTGAGAGCAAAACAAAGGCATTCTCTCATTGTTCAGAGGTTATCGAGGGCTGACCCAAACAAGGGATCGATGAAATGGAGATGTGGCACTTAGGGACATGGTTTAGTGGTGGAATTGGCAATATTAGGTCACTGGTTGGACTCGAGGGCCCTTTCAAACCTAAATGATTTACGATTCTGTGAAGCTTTGGATTTCACAGCCGTGATTTTCAAAAGCACCAGGTGAAAACCTGCTGTCCTGCTGCTGTCCCCGTTGCCACTTGGAGCCCTCAACCATCCAAGATGACCTGTTTAGGTGACTTACACAGGAAATCTGTGCCCAATAGGCCCAGGAGAAATAAGCAACCAAGTGTTCTCCTAGCTAAAACCATCACTGCCAGAGGACCCAGTCCTGCCTTTTGTTGAGAAAAGCATTTTTATTGGTGTGGCTTCAAAAGGCCTTGCAGGTCACCAGTGTCCCCGCTGAGGCACGGAAACAAACTCTCTAACTCTCAGAAAGTTGTAAAGCTGGTATGTTTAAAGCAGTGCTGGGTGCAAGGGGGATTGCTCCTCCTGGTGTGCACACTGTATCACAAAGCATGCATTCATTTATGACACCAAAACATGCATATTAATTAGTATAGGCTGGGTTACTACAATTAGTCCAGGAGCTAAATTATCATAAATCTCCTCTTGCCACATGCATTCTGCCTTCCAGTGGTCATGGGCCGGGGTCTTCCAGAGGAAGGCTCATAGTCTTCTTCCCGGTATGTTCTTCACCTTTGATGCAAAATACTGAGCTGGCTGGACTCCAAACCATGGAGCTGGTTGTGACCCGATGGTTGCTTCACAAAGACCTCTGTGTACACTGGGCTTAGAGCTCAAAGCTGCCCCTTTACCTTGTACACTGTGCTCACAGCTCAAGGTTGCTTCCCTGGCTTGACCAAGCTTCACCTCCAGGCCTCCCAAGTATGGCACTAAAATCATTTAACTCTTTATTCCCTGAATAACTCAGTGCTGCAGGGTCGCAGCCTGGCATCACCCTATCTGCACAGGAGCGAGGCCAACTAAGGATTCAAGAGAGAAGCTTCCCACTCCTTTTTTAAAAGCAGAGTTGATGTTAAAGGAAATTATCATAAGTAATGTTTCAGTTTTTAACTCTTCAAAGAAGCAATGGGACAGAGTCTACTTGGAGGCCTGTATCTAGTGGAGTCCCTCAGGGATCAGTATTCATAGAATCATAGAATCATAGAATCATTTAGGTTGGAAGAGACCCCTGGGATCATCAAGTCCAACCGTCAGCCCTACTCTACAAGTTCTCCCCTACACCAGATCCCTCAACACCACATCCAATCTACTCTTAAACACAGTCAGGGATGGGGACTCCACCACCTCCCTGGGCAGCTGATTCCACTGACTGACCACTCTCTCCGTGAAAAACTGTTTCCTCATGTCCAGCCTACCCCTCCCCTGCTGCAGCTTGCAGCCATTCCCTCTTGTCCTGTCGCTCATTGCCCGTGAGAAGAGACCAGCGCCAATCTCTCTACAGTGCCCTTTACAGTGCCCTTTACAGTGCCAATCTCTCTACAGTTGTAGAGAGTGAAGGTTTTCATTCAGGGCACTCACTACATTGCTTTGGGGCGTTTGACCCTCAACATTAGGCTCAGTTTCTGGATTGCCACTTACAGTGTATTCCAAGAGCACTGGTTTGAATCTAGCTTCATTGATTTCTTCTACTTATAAATCCTATAGAAAGTTTTCAGCTTGCAACAGTCCCCGTTTTCATCTTAGTGGAGCCAATAGAAGTTGACTTGCTCCCTGGTTACTGTCATTACAACAATAATTGAAAAGTAATTGAAAAGTGAATCAGGAAACTGCCAGACTGGAGAGCAATGATAATAGAAGAAATTACCTGGGACCCCCAGCCTAATGCAGCGTCCTGTTTCTGGCTGCACTGAGCTTGAGCCCGTTCTGGACAAATTCCTGTGCTTATATGTGTCTAACAGAAGACATACCTCTGCCTGTGAGTACCAGAGAATAGGGCAAAACAGGAGCAATACTCAGAACATGAGCCCACAGAGGTGATTTTGCACCCCATCAGGGATGTTTCCTCTTCCTAAAATGACAACAGAACAGTAAAAAATAGAAAAAAGTAAATTCTCCCTATATTTAGGGAATATTCTCTCTTTAATATATAAAGCTTAAAAGCAAGAGCTGGAGACACAGTGAGAGATGCACAGTTGTTGTCAAATGAACAATTATTGCCCAGTAGGAAGATTAACTTGGTGAAGACCCCAAAGCCCACAACTCATTACTGTTTCCACATGGTTAAGATTAGACAATAACCAGGTTTGTGTTTGTAATCCAGGCATCTTAAAGCAAAGCAACAGGAACATCACAGCAGACTGTACAAAAACCTTTCAGTGGCAATGCTGGTATAGAGGGAGACCAGCAGAGATATGTAAGAGTGAGAGGAAAGGGGCAGCATATGTGAACATAGGCAATGGTGTGTCCCAAGGAAAGTTTTCACACCAGTAGCTCTGGAGGCATGAACGAACTGAAGAGGGTGTGCTTCCAGAACAGGCAGATCCTGAAGTAGTTGCTTGTCTCTTACTCTCCACAAGGACTGGGTGCATGCACTGTATTGGGAGGTCCCTCATCCTCAGCTACCCTACCCACGTCAAGTCTTGTAAGTGCTACCACTAAGGAAGATCTCACATCCCTGCAGATATCCTCATAAAAGGATGGAAGCAAAGAGCAGGTCTGAGAGACGTTGTTATGGGCCGTGAAGCACTCACAGGAGTGAGCATCCCTCCGGTGATGGGAGAACACAGGTTTTGGACAGCTTCTAGAAAGACAGTTCCCTGGGAGGGGAGCAAACCCAAACCCAGCTAAAATGTTTATATTGACCTCAGAGAACTGTCCCTGGGACAAGAAGAGTAAGAAAACTCTGAGTTTGATATTCAACAGGTATTCATCACACTCTGATGAGATGGGACGGGGTGACCACATGCAGATGGGCTGCTCCTGCTGACATGAAGTGGCTGTTAGGATGAAATGATGGGTTTGATGTATCAGTGGGCTCAGGAAGATGCTGGGATTCAAGTTCAGATTTGAGTTGCCCCCAGAGACACCAAAGGAGTGCAGGATTGGGTGATAGATGTGAAATCATTTCTTTTACCTCCGCTTCTCCAAGTTGGCAAGTGGCAGTTCATGAAACAAATTGTCACCGTAGAGGGACATGTGAACAGTGACTCCTCCTTTGTTCCCTCAGTATCCATAGGGGTCGGTGTGTATGTAGTGGGTATGAAGGGAGCCGTGGTGCTGGTGTGCAGTCAGCACTGCAGGAAGACAGCCAGGAGGGCTGTAAGCCCTGAGCAGCCTCAAGGCGCTCTGCAAACCTCCGCTACGCCGTAAGGCAACTGTGTGAATTAGCCCCCGTTTCCACACCTCTAGTTGCCAAGAGAAACATTTTTTGTAAACAGGCTGGTTGTGAAGCACACAGCTGCTGGGTTTTATTTGCTCTTTTAACATTAAAGAAAACAGAATGCGAGCGGTGAGATTTCTTCGTGCACAACAAAGCAGGCTGGAAATTTGGGACTAAATACCAAGTGGGATTTGCAACCCCGCTTTGAACTTTGCAACAAGGAGCTGCTGGTGGCAATTGTGCACTCCCTATCTTTAGCTGGGTGGCCTGACCGCTGAATCCCTGAGGAACAAGGGCAGCAGCAAAAACACCAAACCCACCAGGCTTGTTTTTCAGGGAAATCATTTGGGGCAAACTCAGGAACTTTGGCTCTTGCCCTTTCTGTCCACTTTTCTGCAGATTTTGCACCAGGTCTTTGATTTTTACTGGTAATAATTCAACAAGTAGAACTGTAAAAATCACTGCTACCAATGATAGATGGATAAGTATGATGTGTGTGTGTGTGCATATCTGCCTATATACACACAGATACGCATAAATATTTCAGGGTCTGGATTTAATCGACATGCACTCATTTTTCTTAGTTAACTACTGAAAGAATTAATGATTTTTGCATCTGTGCAATGAGGTGCAATGAGGTGCTCAGGGAAGACAACCTTAGATAACACACCGAGCAGCTCAGAACTGGTAAGGCTTGTCCTGACCTCACCAGGCTGGGGGGAAGGAGTGGGAATTTCTTGCTGTACCATTTCCAAAAGGAAAGCTCTGCAATCTGATCACACGCTATCGCCGTGTTCTCAATTGCAGAAACAGGCACGGGTTTATAGAATTATAAAATCATTTGATTTAGAAGAGACCTTGAAGACCATTAAGTCCAACCATGAAGGTAAAACTGCCCAATTACCACTAACCCGTGCCCCTCAGCACCACCCTCTCAAAGATGGGCAGTTTGGAAGAAGGTGTAAAAGTCCACATGCTCACTGTTTCCTGTAGGAAAGTCCATGTTTTGGGCCTGAGAGTTCAAGGTGCTGTTCAGATGATCATCAGCTGCAGCACAAGGGGTGACTTGGAGCATTTCCATCCTATATTGACTGCTCCCATGGCTCAGAGAGACTGGTCTCCTCACCTGGTGCTGTGCAACTCAGCAGCCAGTGTGAACTCTTTTGCTCTCTTATACCATTAGGAGGTATTAGCGCCACAAACAACATCTGCAAAGTTCCTCTGCTGCAAAATGTTCCTTTCTACATATTGTGCAGGAATCATCTGGTTTTAATATCTGGGGTGTGTAGGAACAACCTTTACTTACTGGATGGACAGAGAAGTCAGCTAAGAGGGAACCGTTCTCCGCTTGCGCTCGTCCTGCAGTCAGAGATGAAAATTTAGAAGGGAAAAATGGGCAGATTCAAGGTTGTGACTCATGGCAAAGCATAAAAGCTAATCTCGGGGTTGTATCTCAGTTGCAATGGCCAGGACTGGTACCCAATTGCTGCATCTCCAGCCGGCAGGACCATCCCTGGCACAGAGCTGTCTTTCTCTGCTGCTCTACCAGCATTAAGTAAGCTGGCAAGAACTCTAGCAACATCCATCCGCAACATTCACACTGTTAATGTTAAACCCAAAAGAGCAAAATTTGCAAAGTGTTGTCGAGATGTTGAAATGAGGTTGGAAAAGACCAAAAAAAAAGAAACCAGGCAGGGAACTGCATCGTGCCCACATGCCTCTCTTCCTCCAAGCACCGAGCTTGTCACCAGTGGTGGAGCCTAACTTGGTCCTCTTCCCTCAGTTCGACATGCAGAGGATAACACTGGAAGAGCTGAAACACATCCTCTACCATGCTTTCCGGGACCACTTAACGATGAAGGACATCGAGAACATCATTATCAATGAAGAGGAGAGTTTAAATGAAAACTCTGGCAACTGCCAAACAGAGTTTGAAGGTGAGAGAGATTTTTTCCATGTTTCTGTACAATTGTTCTCTTTCTGCTTCATCTGTAAAACTCAGTCTGCTCCATGACAGGCAATGGGTAAGGAAGTCTGAAGTTAGCATGGAGTTATTTCAGGGTAAGTAGCAATGACACCCATAGGGAGGTCAAGAGCTGCCATTAGCCTTCTTCCTTGTGGTCTAAATAAAACCCAAACCAATCCTGTTTCAAGTAGGAGGATGAAATAGTGGGTGTTTTGCCTTATGGTCCTCCTTTCTGTGGTGGGATTCAGGCAGGAAGATGGACAGCCCATGCTGAGGTGAGTATCTAAGACAGGATGAATTTCCCCACAGAACTATGCCTCTCTCACTCAACCACAGAAAGACTTTATTGGCACTGAGGCCAGCTTCAGCAAGCTGTGCCAGGCTCCACCAGTTCTCATAGAAGTGTGGAACGGTTTGGGTTAGAAGTGTTGGACATCAAATTGGACCATCATCCAGTTCCAACTCCCTGTCCTGGGCAGGGACACCTCCCACCAGACCAGGTTGCTCCAAGCCCCCTCCAGCCTGGCCTTGAACCCCTCCAGGGATGGGGCAACCACAGCTTCTCTGGACAACCTGGGCCAGGCTCTCACCACCCTCACACCAAAGAAGTTCTCCCCCACATCTCATCTCAATCTCACCTCTTTTAGTTTAAAACCGAAACCTCTTTCAGTTTAAAACTCTTGTCCTATGGCTCCCCTCCCTGATCAAGAATCCCTCCCCAGGTTTCCCAAAGCCCCTTTAGGGACTGGAAGGGGCTCTAAGGTATCCCTGGAGACCTCTCTTCTCCGCCTGGAGAAGAAAGAACAACTGTGCCACTCCCCACCCTCTTTCAACCTGTCTTCACAACAGAGGGGGGCCAGCCCTCCCAGCATCTCTGTGGCCTCTGGACTTCTATTGGCTTTCTGTAGCATAAAAGGTCTTCTGCTCTGGGCTCCAAAGAAACAGCTGGGAAGAGTCCTCTCTCTGCTTTGTAACACCCAGCCATGGGCAGAGATGGGGCACGTGCACCTTACTGACATGCACACCCCTTGTTCAACACTGTTGGGACCACTGGTGTGGCTACAGAGCTACACCACAGGGCAGTTCATCTCCAGACATGGGAGAGTGGCTGCAATACCAAGGCCTAAGCAATCCTCAGGGGTCATCAGAGAAAGGGAAACAATTGCTTTGGCATTTGTTATTTAACACAGCGTCCTCTCAGCACTTCCACAAGACCATTGAGCAAGTGATCAGCCACTGGCATGAGACACAGCCTCAAGTTTTACAGGGGATTTTGTACTTTGAACGGAACTAACACTGGCAAGATTGTTCTCCTTCTGCCAAGATGGTCAATTAATTCAGGGAAAGCTTCTTAAATCACTTTGGGAGAAGGACTGTTTTTTTGACCAGAGGAACTTGTTCTGCTTCCAAGTGTTGCTTGTTGGAAAAACTAAACAGATACAAATCACCTTAAGTGCAGAAAAGTCTGGAGAGATACCCACAGAGAATCTCAAGGTTTGTGTAATTCATCCTGGGATAGCTGCTGTGCTTTCCCACCCACAAATGCCTTTCCCCCCCAAAAATACTCACTTTATATAGGCCATTCTGGGGGGAAAACCTGACACACTGAGGCATCGAATAGCCTCTGAAAGAGCACCAGCCAAAGACACTCAAGCACCTTTAAAACAAAGCAAAGGATAAAAATATTAGTGCAATTCCTAGCCTGGCTAATTAGTGTTGTTCGGAATCATACCCGCCCTCTGCTAAATACTGCAGAAAAGATGTAGAAAAGTACAGCTGAATTTTAAGGAGCCTGCAGGAGGGAGGCAAGCAGCAGTACTCTTCAAATCAAGCCAAGCAGCATTTTTTTGGTTGTTGTCGTTCCTTCTGAAGAGTGGCGGGGAGCAAGAGATGGTTGCTTACATGAATAGAGTTAGTCCCCACTGACCAGCTGGTTCAGTGGAGGCATTCACCAGCTGTCACTGCAGCAAGAGGCATCCAGGGTTCTTTCAGCTTTACTTTGGTGAACTGGCCCAGTCACAAACAAAACAAAACAACAACAACCAAAAAAACCACCGAAAAAGGTCTCCGAAAAACTAAGTCTCAGCATCTTATTTGGGAAATCCCAGCTTCCAAAAGTACAGTAAGAACAGCTTTTCTCTTGGGATGTTGGCATTGCTGGTGCTAGGCAGGATCTAGAAGGAAAACAGACCCTTTTTTACGTGTTAGAAATAAACACACGGGCCCAAATCCACTGGAGAATAAAGATCAACTGACTGTTGTCAACAGAGATGCAAAGTTTTACTTCAGGTCCCAGAAGAAGGGGAAGGTTCTGGTCCATGGCAGCTCTGACATGAGCATTTCTTCCAGGACAGACAGGCTGGGAGCGAGTTGGGTCCCTGTAGCTCTCCAGAACATGCCATCACCTGAATGACCCACTGGTGCCCTTGACAGTCCCACTTCCCAAACACTATGACCACTACAGGGTTCAAAAGCAGAAATTATGGGTCCTCATAGCACTGAGGGAAAGCTGGCATAAAGGCTGGACAGCATCTCATTCTAGTTAGAATTGACTGCAGAGAAGAGGTTTCATGGAAGTAAGTCACCCTTTATTCATTTCTTATTTAGGAGAGTGAAGGAGATGCTTTTGGGGTATAATTCCTTGAATTTATTTTAGGTACTATCTTGGGATGAGGTGAATTGCACCTTAAAAAGCACCTCTTTGAACTGTAAGGGTGGCCTAAAGGGACTAGCTTAGAGGCTCACATCTATATTTAATGTACATATCATCCATCCCATTGAAGTGCCTTTAATTGTGGGTAGGAATGAAGCCAAGAAGAGCCCTGATGGTTTTCACTGAGGTCTGGGAATGGCTTCAAAGGGAAGAGATGTAGCAAATACTGCACAGTAGTGCCTTGCTCAAATGGGGGATCTCCACTCACTGTCACCTCTGGGTATGTTCTTCCCACCAAAGAGAAGCCCCAAAACCCTTTTCAATCCCATGGGCAGAGCCGACCCCTGCACAGCTGGGGTTATCTGGCTCAACTCTACCAGCTGCAAAATAGGACTAAACAGGAGACATTGCCATTGGTATGAAAAACCTACATGTTTCTGTCATTCTCACAAGTTTGCTGTCTTGGCTGCTTGTCATAATAAGGTCTTCACAACCATGTACTATCGCTATATCAGCAAGAACAATATGCCTTATCTCTCTCTCCCACACTCACACACACGCTATAAACCAAAAGCAGTGATCATATTATGGTCCAAGAATTGGTTCTGCTCTCTCTGAACAGGGGAGTCATTTGCAAGACATCAAATCCCGTTGTACATGATGGCTTTTCCCTCCTACACATTTCTAGTTTTCATTTGCCTTGGTCTTGATGAAGAGCAAAGCAATGAAAATGCCCAGCTCCTCCATACAAGCAGCCCACACCAGCCCCACCAGTAGAGAATCCAGCCAGGAGGTTTTCAGCCTTTCTCTCGATTTATATCAATGCTTAGGGCAGGAGAGCCCAGGAGAATGTACGTTTTATGAGAAAAGACCCAAGCAAAGGACAAGTGTGTGCAGTGCCATCGTATTACCAAAAACTCAGAGAACAAAAATCATTCATCTGGCAGCTCCCTTTATCCAAACACTCGTGACATTAAGCTTGTGGCAAACAAGAGTGCTCCCTGGTGACAGTGACCAGTGCTGGATCCCCCAGGGGTTTCATCCTCAGCCCTGACACTCAGATTAACTGCATGTACAAGAGCTGCCACAGCTCCCCTCCCTGATCCCCCCAACAAGAATTAGGAGGATCTGCTCCCCGACTGAGGGCTCAGGAAGGCAAACTGACCTCTTGGATAACTCCAGCCAGCCAGAGAAAGCAAATATCCCTCACCTTTAGTGTGGGTATGACAGAAACCACTATACATGCACCGTGCCAGTTCACGTTAGCAAGCCTTTTTCTGCAGGAAAGAAGGCTCTTGGCACTTACCCTGAGTGTCTCAAACCCACTGTGGGCATCTTCACCAGCCCAACACCCACAGCCACTGGGCTGATGCCCTGACAAAAGAAACTTTAGGTTTTGGCTGTGTTTAGAGGGAACCAGCTCAGGTTCAAACCCTGGCATGGCCCATGGGTAGTAAAACTCCTGCTGGCAACCAAATGCAAAACAGCCCCTACCGCACCCAACCACACCAGTTCTGGAAATCATCAGGAAAAAACAGAGCTTCATGCTCAAAGAATCAATGAATTTAGAGACAGGAGAGAAATAATGGCAAAAACTCACCAGTTTGAGGGGGCCTGGGGGGCGGAAAACAACAACAAAGGGGTCTTCATAGTTGCGAGGGTAATTCACAGGGCAGAATCACAGAATCTCAGGGGTTGGAAGGGACCTTGAAAGCTCCTCCAGTCCAACCCCCTGCTGGAGCAGGAACACCCAGAGCAGGTCACACAGGAACGCCTCCAGGTGGGTTTGGAATGTCTCCAGAGAATGAGACTCCACCACCTCCCTGGGCAGCCCCTGCCAGTGTTCCCTCACCCTCACCCTGAAGAAGTTTTTTCTCATATTGAAGTGGAACCTCCTCTGTTCCAGCTTGCACCCATTACCCCTTGTTTCCCAACATCACAGAATCACAGAATAGGACAGGGGCAGGATGTAGTTCTGCCCACAATGAAGTCAGGAATTTCAGCTGCTTTGTCTCCTCGGGGATTGCAATGGGGGGCAGAAGAACTATAATGCTCCTTGGGCTGGAGTACCTCCTGCTGAGTCCCAACCAACCACAAGAGTATCTCTCCAGGTCTGCAACTGCATTTCAGCACAGATATTTTTTTCTGGAGTTATTTGGTAGGTTATTTGACTATTTGGTATACCTTCAGGCGATGCAGAACAACAAAAGTCCTGCTGCCTTAAAACTCTATTTTTCCTTGATGGTACAACAAAGGACTGTAGGATGTGTTCAGTTTAGGAACACTTCTGCTAGAAACACTGAACATGCTTTACTCTTTTCCTTTGAATTCCGGAGTTGCCATCACAAAGAGCCTTGGCCAGTCTTCAACTGCTGCTCCCAGTCAACATAATCAGTCATGGGAGTGTTTTCACAGTATAGAAATAAAAGAAGAGTAAATAAAGTAACCAAAGCTGTGAGATATCACAAACAAGCCTTTCAGAGCACTGAACCATGGAACCACAGTTGTGGGTCTGTGCATCATAAAAAGCAAGTGAAGGAATCAAGGAGCAGAGCAGCGGCAGCAGAAAACCAGTAATTTAAGAGAGGTGCCGTAAGGGGTATTTCATTATCTGCACATTTCTAGTGATTCCCCTAGAGCTCTGGGGTGCAGCAATTCCCTGCCCTGCCCTGGGCAGAAGGACTCAAAGTGCTTCTGATGCCTAGAGCACTGCCTGATACTGGGGGGCGGCTGGGGAGCTGGGATTAGAACACCAACACCACTAAATTCTGGCCAGAGGAAGTGAGGGGGATGAAAATCTTCAAAATGCAGCTTCCACCTCTCTGCACAATGATCAGAACAAGGGTTTGGAGGTTTTTTTCTCCATATTCTAAAAGCATCCTCCTAGACTTTTCCAATACAGGCCCACGGAGTCTTTTCCTGGGGGCGTTTTAGGTTTGTTATAATTCTGAGCTTGTTGTCCATCCCGAGTATGACCATCCAGGAGAAAACAGCAATGGACAAATCCCTTCTTGGGCCAGAACAAGACAGTGTGTTACTGTCCATAGCAGAAGGGAGGAATTACCCATCCCGTGCATGAGGAGCTTTGGGCTTTCTGTGGTTGTCTCAGGGGACCTTCAGAGCCTTTTCGAACAGATATGCTCAGTGCCCCGATACCATGTATTGCTCTGATAAACAAGGGTAGGGAGACTAAGACAAAGAAATTAACTTTTAGCAAGCTTTAGCACAAAGCCTCATTGATAAACTTAAAAAAAATTAATTAAATTAACTAAATCAAACACTAACAATCCCAACTCTGCATTCTAACTGCCAGAAATTGCTCTTGCGTCTTTTCAGAATTATTCTTTTGAAAAGATTCTTATTAAGAACCTGAATATTAAGAATCTGATTTTGCTTAGGCACAGAAGACCTGAAAAATGACTAATGGACTGTGCATCTTCATACAAACTATCACAGTGGTTTTTTTTAAATGTCAGGGAGCACAGTTTGAATCCCTGCCCATTTCCAGTTGACCTGTACTGGAAAAACCTGGTAGAGTCTAAAGAGATTCAGAGAAGACCAATATTCCTGATTTAGAGAGAACTCTTAAGAGATTAAGAGAAATACACAGATAAACTAAGACATCTGAAAGGTTTAAAAGACAAGATGGGAGATAACAGACTTCCTGCAGTGTGAGAGGGTCCTCTGTTGGTAAGGGGGAGGGTGGTGGGGGAGGTGTTTGGGAGCAATGAAAGGTAAGTGGAAGTGTCCCAGCAGGGAGTTATCCCTTGGCCAACGCAGGGGATCTCTGAAGGGTGGACAAGAGGGTTGGAGGAAAAGGAGGATTTCTGAGCTCAGTTGATCCTGGTGGAAAACAAAACCATGACTGAGCATTCATCTGTCCCATTCCTCCCCTGCAGTGCACGCCCAGAAGCAGAACAGGCAGACCTGCGTACGGAAGAGCCTTATCTGTGCATTTGCCATGGCCTTTATTATAAGCGTGATGTTGATCGCGGCCAACCAGATCCTGCGGAGCGGCATGGAGTAGCCTCTCGCCATGACACTGTGAACCCAACTGACCATGCATGCGCATGCCACCGGGTGAGCTCCCCCCGGACCGACTCTCACACGGCAAAGAGACAGAGGCAGGCAGATAAAGCACCATTCGACAAAGGAGCCTGAGGCCAGCAGCGTAATGTGTCATGTGAATCAACCACATCCTTTTGGCAGGGACATAAAAGGGCTGTCTTAATGCTTTAAAGGTTTTGTTTCCTAATGCAATAAAAAAAAAAAGAAAAAATAATATATATATATATATGAATATACAGGACTCCCGAATTATTGCTTCAGAACAGCAATGGTAACTTGGAAGAAATTCTCATCCAGCAGCCTGTTGTGCAGTTTTAAGGAGGCACAGCCTCGTGACTCACTGCAGCTGGGCTGTCTTTTAACTTAGAGGCCGACTGACTATTCCACATATCTCTCCTCTGGGCCCACATTCCCGGGAAGTTGATCGTAGCATTGTCACAAACAAGTCCTTTTTCATTCTAGTTCATGTACTCCAGCTTCGCGTGTGACCATGCCTGGTTGTGCCCACGAAGAACCCTGTGGGTCTGACAGCCCGCTGCCCTGGTCCCTCCCAGGAGCCACCCCACCACCACCCGTCCCATGGACAGGCTCCAAGAAAGGGTAAGCTGAGAAGCAGACTGCAGCAAGAAAAGAAGGAAGCAAACCAGTGCAGAGTATCATACAATCTAAGTGTCTCAGACTTTCAGATCCTGCAAGTGTTCGTTTTTCTCTGGAAGGAGAAGATGTCGTGATGCCGACCAGGGACGCGCAAGGACTGGGAGAGCCCGGAGCCAGGATTACATCTGAAAGAATTTTTTGTTTTAAACTTCACATTGCATTGCATTTACCTTTCAAGGAAGTGTGTACTTGTGTCCTGTCCCTGGAATAGCTGGTTTCCTTGCCATCCTAGGAGAGGTTTCCCAGCCGGCGCCTACAGAGACAGCACAGGGAGCGCTCCCAGCGAGGTCCACAGAGACACTCAGGCAATGGAGCTGTGGTGGCTTCATCCCTCTGGCTGGGTGAGCTCCAGAAACACGAAGGAACAGTGAAATCTTGCTCCTGGAATTGTAGGTGACTGTTTCCTATGTCAGTGGATGGCTCCCCAAAGGATTGCAGACCACCAGCTTCACTCGTCCCACGCAGCAGTCACTGGCTTACACCTGGATCCATCCCAAAGACTCATTTCAGGTCTTTCTTTGATTACAAGGTCAATCGATAATATTTAACCTGTGAGGGGTTTTTTTAGTAGTCTGACCTGAAAATGTGCATCTCCTTCTTCCCTCTCCCAGCACCACTCTAAACTCGTGTAGTCACTTTGGATTATGCCCCTAGGTGAATGTCTGGTGCCCACCTCCGCGTCCCCCTCCAACAGTGAAAAGGGGCAGTTGCCTTGACAGGATAGAGGAGTTACTCTTTTCTGCCTTTCACAAACAGCACATGCTTTCATACTTCTGTTCTGCTGTGACTGAGAGGTCAACTGCAAAAGAGTCCACAAGAATTGGTACATATCCCTGAAGATGAAGAGAATTCTGTTTGCCATAGGGCAGCAGGAGAGCTACGAAGGAGCAGCTCTGAGCGTGGGATCCGCAGAGCTGGGGAGGTGCTCACTGGACAGCTCTGAGATCATAAAACCAGGAGCTGTCATCCACATCTCTAGGTCTCAGGGGCATGTGAAAAGGTGGCAGAAACAGGAAAAATGTCCAAATGTTGCTTGACACTGTGTAATATTTATTAATGTTTCCCCGCCCCCAGCCCGCCCCCGTTCTGGAGTGAATGTGGGCATCAGGGGCAGATGGAGATGGAGGAGAGAGGTGGCCACTGACCCACCAGCCCCTCTCAGCGACTGCAGAAACACGGGGCAGAGTGGTGTTTCTCCACTGAGCCCAGAAACACAAGGTAAAACATATAGATCAAGCAGTCCTCCACGGTCCTCTCTCATCTGACAACAAATACCAGGCAGACTCCAATTACAACAGTTAACTTATAGATGAGGTGATATTTTGCATCCCTTTAAGCTTTCTGGAAGGCTCCCTATTTTCTTCATGCATGCTCCATAAAACCATGTGTAAATACTGTCATTTTTCAGTACACCCCTTCACCTTGAAGTCCCATTTGTGAAACCAAACTATAATTATATCAGTAAAAGCCATAGCCTGGTATCAGTAGAGTTCATTGAAAACTCCCCACTGATTTCACTAGGTTTGAGGGTTGCTTTTTCTGCAGGCAACATAATTTATCCACTAAGAATCAATGTCATGTCTTGCCAGAGGTCTCTCTAAAGGCATCTTGAAGAGATCCCTGATTTAATCAGTCGGGCTCCTCAGGTGGCAAAGCAGGCCAAGCCATTTCATCCTTTCCTCTTCATACAACGTTTCTACCGACACCACCCTGTCCTTCCTAGCCAGCAGCACTGGACCCGTGGCTCTTACCTGACTCCCTGGCTCCATTTATGCATTTATGTAACATTAATTTGTCAGTTTTGGTGGGGTTTTTTTGGCCTTCTACACAAGAAAGAGAAAAACCAAACCAGCTTTTGTTGCTCTTACAGAGGGCAGGTAAAAATAGAGCCGTAAAATTTTGATTGGAACCTTATGGAAAAAGCTTAGGGGGAAGAAAATAGAAGAATCAACGAAATAAAAATAAAGAAACCTATATCCCATACTTCAGGGGGAAAAAAAATACTTTTTTTTTTAAAAAAAGTGCTAATTAACATACTTCAAAAAATACCCAGACTGCAACAGTGCTAGTTAGAGCTGTCAGAAAAAAAGCACTAAACTTATGCTCTTGCAGTTACATGAGAATTTAAGTGTCTTTTCAGCACTGTAAATCTGTTCCAAAAGGATATTGCTATGGCAACCCTCGCTCTTCGTGATGTGTGTACCACAGTGTCGGAGCGACATGCAGCAACCGCAGACACCCTCCCAGCGAGACCACAGACGGCTCCCAACAGCCCGGGACAGCCTTTCAGCTTATGGATTAGCAAATTGTGAGCACCCCAAAGACAACTCTTTTGGCTTAGCCATAAAAATAACCTGTGCCATGAAAGAGATTGACACGTAGGAAAAAGTTTGAGATGGACGTAGTTATTTAAGTCTGGGAGAGGCTTTGGTTCGGGAGCAGGTGAAATTGATGCACCATAAGCACCACTCGACACTGGCTTGTTGAGGACAGAGGGGTCAATCTCTGAGGAGAACAATTTGGGTTACTCCTCCTGCAGGGCACTGGGCTGCGTTGCTGATAACGCTGACCTTGCCTTTAACTTTTAAGGCACACCCTGGTTCTCTGCTCCTGGGGAGGAGTGATCCTCCCATGGCACGCTGAAATAACGTAGAGGCCACGGAGAAATGAATTCCAGCAAAAGCTACTTTAGGACCATTGCTCACCTATCAGGTCCAAAGCCATACCATAATATCAGCCATGAAGACAGCCACAGCTGAGGCATTACCCAGCAGCACAACTGCCTCCTAGGGGTGACTGTGGCCCTGGGGAACGGGCTTCTGCCCACAACAGTCTTTGGTGCCCAGCGTCTATGTTGGCGCCTGATCCTCTTGAAGGGTCCACCACTGAGAAGTGATTTCTAATCAGAAGCAATATCAATAGTAATTTAAAGCATTAAACAAGGTGGGCAACTGGGAAAACTTGGGTTTTTTTAGGAAGAATTTCATCCTCGTGCTGTAGGGATTCCTATAGGAAAAAAAAAATGACAAAGAAAAAAGTCATTTTATTTCATGTTTGATGTTTGATCTACAAGTATTCTAGGATTGAGCAGAAGGGTGGGAGGCAGTAGGAGACCCAGCTCCCTACCCTCTGCTGCCAGGAGAGCTGTGGAGGAGCATTTATGTATCATCTGGTGATCTGGAGGGATTTCCTACAGACTATGCAATGGATATTGGGACCTCAGCTGGTAGATGTGGTGCACTGCTAGGTCTGCACGTTGGCTGCTTACCTGGAAGACACACAGCAACTTTGTAGGCTGGGGTAAAAGGGATTTTTTCTAAACTGCTCCCACAAGAAATAGTATAGCAAGCAAGCAGATCAAAAGGAGGAAGAAAACATTTGCAAGAACACTACACTGGGTGGCTGAAACCTCTTTGGACAGACTTGGATAAGCAAAGCACTTGCTGGCAAATTGTCTTATTTTTTTCTGTGGAAAGCATAGGAATATTGTTTCACAAAACCCCACACGAACTCTGGGGATACCCAGAGGAGCGTGAAGCCTGTGGGAGGTTCAGCTGCTTTGAGGGGGGCCTGGTTCAAAGAGTCCCGGCTTTTCGGCACGCGTGGGGGGAAGGCAGAGACGCAAAGGGCTCAACAGCGAGAGTTCTGCAGTCCCGAGACAGGCCTGGGTCTGCCAGGAGAGAAGCAGTTCGAGGAATACACTTATTAAGATCACTAAGAATGATTGCTGAGTTCCCTATTTTATACACCATCATAGAATCATAGAATCATTTAGGTTGGAAGAGACCCTTGGGATCATCAAGTCCAACCATCAGCCCTACTCTACAAGTTCTCCCCTACACCAGATCCCTCAGCACTTCATTAGAATTTACACTTCATTAGAATTTACACTTCATTCATAACCCATTCTTTTGTTTCTGCTTTATGAATAACTGTTTGAAGGAAGAAAAGCCAACTCTCCTAAAGTGCGAATCTGATGAAATACCCCGTTTCTTGTCTCTGAATCATGCTTTACATTCCACAGGTGAAGATGTACAGAACTCGCTGGTTTTCAGTGTATTATTTTAGTCTACAGAATTCTGACAGTGCAATTACATTTCCCTGGCGTCACTTTCCCTGGGTTTTTGCTTTCCTAGGAATTTAAAACAGAAAAAGAAAAGCCTCACAATATTTTCCTTTCTATATGTTGTTCTTATCAGGACTGGATCTTGTTTATTTCTTCAGTTAGAGCACTTTAGGCAGCCCTAGGGACTGTAAAAGCTTCACCAGCAGTGAGATGGACAGAAACATTTTAATTCCACTTGTAGTTCTCCTGTAGCAGAAATTTAAAAAACTGCCTCAACTTGGCATTTTCACCAGGAAATAATTTCAGCCCCTGAAGCGAGGAAAAGAGGGAAGAAGGAGGAGAGGGAAATCCTCTGGAACTAAAGATCAACACTTGACAATTTGATGATGAATATACCATAGGGTTCTGTTAAGAAAATAGTTTGTAACCATGAAGAACATCAATGAAATTGTTTTTTCCTAAAGAATTATTTTCTGCAGTTTTGCCTTGCCAGTCTTAGCTACCTTCAAGAATAAGCAGCTTCATGCAGTGCTATTTTTACAGTGATTTTAGGTGAGTCTCATCATACAACCTTCTTTTATTGAGTACACGTTGACCATCCATGTGCAGCTGCTGAGCTTGCTCCAGTACGTCCCCTTCTGATCTTGCCAGGTTTCAGGCGTGTCCTGTCTCTCTTGTGACCCGTCCCACGAACCCCAAACCATGCAGCTGATACTGTAGCCCCATCAGCATTTGACCACCGTGTTCAAATAAATGCCTCTATGTACATTACAACAATCCCAAATGATCCCAAATCTACTACGACAATCCCAAAATATTATTACATTTCCATTACCATCTAAAGAGAAGACCAAGTCATTCAGCTTCATGCATCAGCTCTTCACAGATTTATTTAGATGGAGGGGTGGAAGACTGATGAAGTTTCTCTCGGACTGCAGGGTAAATCAGAAGTAACTCATCAGAGTTAATTGGCTTCAAACAAGACTAAGCCCAGTATCCAGCCTATAGCCATTTAATCCATCCTAAGATCGGAGTAATCATTGCCTCCTTATTCATATCTAGGAAGTCTAACATGCACATCTTTATTTTCCCCCTTTTTTCCCTCACTGTTGTCAAAGTAATTTTCTATTCATTATTAAAAACTGACCATTTTTTGCTTGTTAAAAAAAGACATTGTGTTTAAATTTAAAGACCAGAGCTCACAAAGCCAGCAGCATAATGTTAAAAACAAAAAGCTTTGTACGAAATACTGTAAATATTACTATAAATTAACTTGGCATGCAACCTAAATCCTATGTTATTGAAAGTTACTCAAGTGTACAAAGGAAAACCAAATGCCATATGTATCGGCTGTTCCTCTAACCAAACTCTACTGTAAATATATAATCTGTATAAAGAGATTTTAATTTTACCATTATTTATGCAATAAATAAAGGTTTTTTCTTTAATGAGAGATGGGATTGGGTTTTTTTTTTCCTCATTTTTGAAGCATTGGTTTATACACCAGAACAAGGCTAAAAGCTGGATTTGCATAAAATACTAGGACAGAGAACCTTTATTCTCTCTGAGGGATAAATGAACACTGCAGCTTTTTATTTTGCTTTGAAAATTGATTTACATATTTTAAAGCCTGTTACTACAGAAAGAGCTCCTGGCTGAGTAGCTGCCCAGGCTGTAAGAGCTGGTATCCATGCCTAAAGGGGGGCACAGCTGCAGAGGACTCAGCGTGCCAAAGAGGCATTGAACTTCTGTGGAAGTGGACGTCAAAGCCACAGCTGGTATGGGTGGTAGGCACACAGACCTCANCTTGAGCTTGGAGAAGAGGAGACTGAGGGGTGACCACATTAATGTTTATAAATACATAAAGGGTGAGTGTCAGGAGGATGGAGCCAGGCTTTTCTCAGTAACATCCAATGACAGGACAAGGGGCAATGGGTGGGAGCTGGAACAGAGGAGGTTCCACTTCAATATGAGGAACAACTTCTTCATGGTGAGGGTGAGGGAACCCTGGCAGGGACTGCCCAGGGAGGTGGTGGAGTCTCCATCTCTGGAGACATTCAAAACTCACCTGGATGCGTTCCTGTGTGACCTGCTCTGGGTGTTCCTGCTCCAGCAGGGGGATTGGACTAGTTGATCTTTCAAGGTCCCTTCCAGTCCCTGAGATTGTGTGATTCTGTGATTCTGTGATCTCAAATAGAAAGGGTAGGTCATTCCATATGCTCTTTTATGGAACTTGCTAAAAAACTCAAAGCCCAGTTTATTATGCTACCAGAGAACCAGGGCCTGTTTCCTCAGATGGGTCTGTCGAGCACGTTGCTGCTAGAAAAATAAGATGTTCACCAAGGATTTTAATGCTGTCTCCTCCCAAGGCTCTGAACCACTACAGCTGCTCTGTGAGGCTGAACTGCATTCATGTGTCCTGAATAGCAACTGCTTCCTTAGCAAACACAGCTCTCTTCATTTCCCTGTCTACAAAACCTCATGTCCTGCGAGACATTTGGCTGAAGAAGATGATGAGGTTAATGATTGTCCCCCCAAAATTTCTTGTAGTTGTGCTGAAAAAGATAGAGCTGATATAGGCAGGTTGTCTTTACTCAGGTGGATGCAAGTCACAATGAGAGTCTGGAACAACAACTGCACCCCTCAAAGTTCCTTCCATACCTGGACGTGGAGTACCACCTCTGCCGTGTGCATGGGAAAGAGCTGAGATGCTTTCTCTAGATCTGACTGTTTTTGCAAAATAGCATTTCTGCTTCCATCATCTAAACTAAAAAAATGAGTGGTTCTCCCCAGACTATGATGGATTTGACACTCCATCTCATGGGCTCACATTATTTACTTTTGAGACCATTATGACAATAGCAATCATCACAACTTGCAGTACAAGCAGCTGTCGATGCATGCATTATCACTGAAAAGCAAACTATGCAGAAAACCTACATTTGCAAAAATCTGTGACCTAATAGTTTAAAAAAAGTACACCCTAGTTGACATCTTATTACGTAACTGGAAAGCTACTGAGTGGCTTAGGACTGAACTTGAACTCATGGCTAGCAAGTATCAAATGTAGTAGAATAGCTATGTGTTTATCATAGAAGTGAATGATTAATTGGGGAAACTCTGCTGGAAGGAGAGAGCTACAAGACACAGCACTGTTCTCATGGAGATCATTGCTTTCATCATCCTCAGTGTTCAATATCCACCAGTCCGTACGTTGTGTTTGAGCCACCAGAACCATTCATACATTAAAAACCACTGGCGTCATTGCTAGAAGATATTCTCTCTGCCCAGCAGCACCCCCCCACCTAAGGATGAGCACCCAACTGGGAAGGTCAGTGTGATACACCTGGAATTATCACTGGATGATGGGAAAAAAACGAGCTTTAAACCACACCACATTTGGACAAAGACCAAACTGTGGGCACCATAAAAAGCCCACAAGCATGACCACTCTTCCATCTCCACCAAAGCCTGTTCAGCCGTCCTGTTATTTTAATGCTTCCAGTTCAACATGGAAATATTGGTGAAGGATTCCACCCAAAGCCCGTTCCTTCAGCTGTGCCCCAACGTGGGGGTTCGGATGCCTTCTGCTGCAGGAGCAGGGACTGGCAAGGGGCAGGAAGAATCCCGCCTGTCTAATCTGGCTCCTGGGGAGCTGGTGGAAGCATTCCCAGACTTAGTGTGATTTGGATTAGGTCATTATAGAGCACGGTGTTTGGTGTGACCCCACCCTGTTGCTTTGTTAACACGGAGTCTGGCAAGGCCTCAAATTAAATTACTGAAAAAGAAATAGTGAAGAAATAAGGCTCCCCTCACTCAGACTGATATTCATTCATATAAAACCTCTTGCCATCACTATGCTCCCCAAAACGAAGTCACTCCAGCACACAGTGTTTGGTTAGATAAAAAATGCTTGCTTTCAGGTAGGCACAATCTGCCCTTGAACCTGCAGACCACTTACGCTGACACAGTCTCACCTACCCCAAACACACTGAACAAAATCTATGGAAGCTAATGCAAAAGTGGAGGCGGTAGCTTATTTTGTAGAAGCTAGTTAACCCTCGGTTTTCCCAGGTAAGCATAGACATCTTGGGTTAATTGCTCCTTTAAGAATTTCTCAGAAATAAAAAACCGATTTCATTAAAATATTCACCGAGAATATCTTTCAGATATTGTCCCATTTATTCTTTTTCCTACTAAAATGGCCAGCACATTCATTAAGTCCTAAAGAAAGTAATTACAGCAGACCTTGGTCGCTCCACTAGCGTTGACCTGCTGGGTACAACACAGTCTTCCAATATTTTGGTTCCACTTTTGGAAGAGAAATTTCCAATTTTGGTCTTTGCTCCATAATGAAGTTCTCAGTGCCGGAGGTGGGATGCTTTTGTGCCAGGTCTAAGACTGGGGAAAATGAGGAGGGAAAAGGGGAAGAAAGGAGGAGAGCAGGATAGGGAAATGGACCTGGGGATCCTGATGGGCAGCAGGCTGAACATGAGCCAGCACTGTGCCCTCCTGGCCAAGAAGGCCAATGCCATCCTGGGCTGTATCGGAAGCGGGGTAGTTAGTAGGTTGAGAGAGATTCTCCTTCCCCTCTGTTCTGCCCTGGTAAGACCCCATCTGCAATACTGTGTCCAGCTCCGGGCCCCTCAGTTCCAGAAGGACAGGGAACTGCTGGAGACAGTCCAGGGCAGGGCTACCAAGATGATGGAGGGAGTGGAGCATCTCCCATAGGAGGAAAGGCTGAGGGAGCTGGGTCTCTTGAGCTTGGAGAAGAGGAGACTGAGGGGTGACCTCCTGAATGTTCATAAATCTGTCAAGGGTGAGTGTCAGGAGGATGGAGCCAGGCTCTTCTCAGTGACACCCAATGACAGGACAAGGGGCAATGGCTGGGAGCTGGACCAGAGGAGGTTCCACTTCAATATGAGGAGGAACTTCTTCAGGGTGTGGGTGAGGGAACCCTGGAAGGGGCTGCCCAGGGAGGTGGTGAAAAACCCACCTGAAGGCGTTCCTGTGTGACCTGCTCTGGGTGTTCCTGCTCCGGTAGTGGGATTGGACTGGATGATTTTTCAAGGTCCCTTCCAATCCTTGAGAGTCTGAGATTTTGTGATATAATAGTGATACATAGATTTGGATAAGGGACCAGGAAGAAATGGTAGGAAAAAAATCCTCTTCACCTGTAATACTATTTAGAATGAATAAAAGTCCTGCTCCACCATCACCTCCCCAAAAGGCAAGATGACAAAGGCCACCGCTGCACTCACTGTTACAGGAGAGTGGAAGCAAGAGACTGATGATGTCGTAAGTGCCTCTGTAATAAGTAATAAGGTTGTAATAAGTGTCTTTTAACCCTAATTTCTGCCTAGAAAAAAATTAGCCCATAATGAGCTGGCTTTAGAATGAGCTGTAAAAAATAGTTTACTCTATAATGATAGAAATCTGCAATGTCACTCTACATGTCACTCTACATGTCACTACAGACATGGTCCCTTATCAAAAAGCAGTTTTCTCGGCAGCATGCAGCAGAAGTTCATTGATGTTTATTTGCTTATCCCGGTCTCAGTGTTTGGCTCTGAACACCAGCAGTCAGTAAATGTCCCAGGCTGAGCTAAGCAGATACCAGGAGGTAGAGTTACTAACCCGAGTTAAAAAGAATTGATAAAGTATTCTCACAAGGCAAACAGTTATCTCTTCACAGCTCAGAGTCTCCTCATCCTGACAGAAGATGATGATCAACACTGTAGAAGCATCAGCTTGGAGCAGTTCCAGTCTTCTGATTTATATATTCACTGACATTTTTAATACTTTTTGGACAGTTTTTCTCGTTGGCTAAACAAATCCATTTATGTCTGCACCAGATATAAATGTGAAATAATGTGTTAAATTAATGGGCTAGCAGAACCCTTCCATTCACACTCAGCCTGTAATGAAAATCCCTTGTACTGAAACTGTCCAGCTTTGTGAAGGTCTTGCTGCGTGACTAAGTCTTGTGATAGATGGCAGCATCTTCGTGGCCTTCCAAGCACAGTGCAGTCAAAGACCTAACTGCAAGGCTTATTTGCCTTTTGCCAAAACAATTCTATGTTTCTGTGTCCCAAAGAAGTAGTTCAAACCTCTGGTATGCTGAGGTAGGCTTTAGGAGCAGACCTTGTGGCTCACATCTCTGTGCTAAGACAAACCAGGAGCAATTGATTGCATTTATGCAGCAACTGCAAAACCCCACAGCTGGAGGTACTATCCTGCCTTCTTGATGTCTCCCTGAAAAAATACATTATGAGGAATTACTTTTTCATTACCATTTGCAGTAGGAATTAAGCTGCCCGCACACAACCTGAAGCCAGGAGAAGAGGGTCTGCCACAGAGCAAACACGAGGAGCACCTCATAGGCAGCCACAAGCGCCTTGCTCTCTCTAGTCAGAGACCAGACAGAGGCTGGCCCAAGAATAAACCCAAGTATTTATCTGTTTTGGAGGGATCCCATTTTATCACAGAATCACACAATCTCAGGGATTGGAATGGACCTGGGAAGATCAACTAATCCAATCCCCCAGCTAGAGCAGGAACACCCAGAGCAGGTCACACAGGAACACCTCCAGGTGGGTTTGGAATGTCTCCAGAGAAGGAGACTCCACCACCTCCCTGGGCAGCCCCTGCCAGGGTTCCCTCACCCACACCCTGAAGAAGTTCCTCCTCCTATTGAAGTGGAACCTCCTCTGTTCCAGCTTGCACCCATTGCCCCTTGTCCTGTCATTGGATGTCACTGAGAAGAGCCTGGCTCCATCCTCCTGACACTCACCCTTTACAGATGTGTGACCGGCTCTGGGTGTTCTTGTTCCAGCAGGGGGTTGGACTAGAAGAGCTTTCAATGTCCCTTCCAATCCCTGAGATTCTGTGATTCTGTTGATTCTGTCTGTGACCTGACTGGCCAGCCTGATAAAAAAGGGTTCAGACCTGTCTTGCTGTGACATGCAGTAAAGCTCAGTAACCAGAAAGAATAAAGGCGGAGACAGAGTCCAGAGGAAGTGAATCAGGATTCCACGAGAAGGGCGAGGGGGAAGAAAAGTGTGGACACTTTTTAAATGGGGGAGAGCTAGTACTGTGACGTGTGTGCAGATAATGCACAACTGGGGAGTGCTGCTGAAATGCACACTGCTCTACCCAACAGCTCAGCACAAGTAGTTGAAAAAAGATTTTCCCCCAGTGAATTAATCAATTTAGAAGAACACTAATGTTTACACAGGACAAACCACATCCCTGGCTGCCTTTTAAAAAAATCATTTAAACCATAAAGCGTACCCATTAAAGACATCTGCAGCACTTGCCGGTTTACTACTAGAAACCCTTCATCTAAAGAGCCAGGGATCAGCAAAAAACTCCATATTCTGCTTTAGACTTACAATCCAATCACTGTTTAAGCCCTGGAGACTGTCCAATTGCCAGTCACTCAGGTGACTGAGCCTGAGCAGTGGAACTTTATCAAATGACACAGCAGTGGTTACTTTGCTAACGCTGGCTGAGCTGCTAAAGAGGGATATTCATCGCTCTCCACTTGAAGTGTGGTATATATTCTAGGGTGAAGGATGAAAAGAAGAGGAGAAGACTGGAAACTTGCCCACCTTCCAAGCTAGTGAGGAGCGAAGGGTAAAATTAAATAGAAAATAAAAAGAAAATAGGAGACCACAGTGAAAATAATTTTCTGCCATTAACAAAAACTGCATCTAAGAGAGTTTTCTTTGGAAAAGAGTCGGGGTCAAAGCCACATGAAGCAGCAAGGAAGAGATGCTCATCTAACAAGAAAGCCCAAATCATGACGCGCTGGTCTCCGGGTGGGATAGGACAGTAGTGTGTATTTGGTTACGAGCTGATGTCTTTCAGAGCTGATGTTTGGAAGGTTTTGGCATCACATTTCACAGCCAGAGCTCGATTGCTTTCATTTCCAGCAATAACACTTACTGAGATAAACCCTCTTTTTTTGTCTACTTAACCTACCTTCTTGCTGCAGGCAAGCTCCAATTTTAAGCTCATTGATTTAGTCAAAAGTAATTTCAAGAGCTGGAGAAATGTTTCCTTGAAAGGAATGACAGGGTTTACAGTTTCTCTCCTGCAAATCCTTCTGCACCTTTGCCCACCAGGGTCAAGGGTTTACACCAATCACCACCAAAGAAAATCCTGCAAGCAGTTTTAAAGTGAGTGGGCTGGACCAGGAGAATGTTTTCGTTATATTTTCCTTGTTCCTTCCCCTGGGAGACACCTGAGTACCTACTTATGGCGTAGTGGGATGGGAAGAAGGAAAGATTGGCCATGCAGAAATCCATACTGATATCCTGTCATGAAGCTTTGAATACCACGAAAGTATTTTAATAAAAGGAAAGGTCAGGACTCATGTTTGTCTCATTGTCTTCTACTTCTGGTTCTGTTTTTCTGGTCTGGGGCAGAGGGGTGAGCTAGCATGTGCTACTGCCAGAGAGGGGATAAGTGTAGTCAGTTCCATAGCCCCTCCACACAATGTTCACATGGTGAAAGAAATCTTGGGGGAGAGGGAGACAAAGGTATCTCTCCTGTTTTCTGCACACATGTAAAACCAGGAGAGGTCAACCAAAACAGAACTGCACTTCTGAGCAACCTGGTCTTGTGGAAGGCATTCCTNGGGGGGGCTGAAACTAGAAGAACTTTAATTTCCCCTCCCAATGCAAACAATTCTACCATACCCTAATATGGCCATGCAAGGCCAAGGGTTGTCTGCAGGGCAGGTGAGCGATGGCAGTATATGTCTCTTCTCAGAGCTCCCATCAAAGCTGGACCGTCCAGCACGGGATAAACAGGATAAACAAGAAATCATTCCAGCTTTTATGATGTGAGCAGAATTACTAGAGCCAGACAGGCACAGGAGTCCATTGCATTGTGGCCATCAGAAAATATCCGGGCTTCCTATTGCTGAGTCCTGCCCTTCTGCCATCCAAGGCCTCCCATCGGAGAGAGACTGCACAATTAGAATGATCTCTGCTTAGCTGGGGAAGGGGAGAAAAGCTGGAGTTTGCATATTTAATCACAGCCCAAGGAGACCATGACATTGTCCAGCTGCCAGCCTTCCTCATTGTTGCCTTGGTGCATCACATTGCTAAATATCTTGATTTCCCCCACGTTTCCTTTTTCCTTGAAGCACAAGTTCCCAGACCGTGCTGGAAGCACCTTTATCCTCCAAACTTCTTGCACACCCACAGAGAAAAGCTGAAATATCATCCCAATTAGCCAGAACCAAGAAGCAAAATATGCACTGTAAGTCTCAGGTCTGAGAGAGAGCAAAGATTCCCCCCCAGCAGTGGTGATAATCGGCTCTTCAAAACTTTGTTCCTCAACGTTTTCCTTTTTTATTTGTTTTAGGATCGTGAGGCCCTCTTGTGTTGGAAAGTAAAACTGTGTTTGTTTGAGAAAAGTAGGAGAGGAATGTGCAATCCAGGCTGGCAGGCTCCATAGATTCTCTCAGGAATGTTAGAAACAGAAGAGACAACATGCTCCTGGATGACACAACCATCCCCTTGAACTGACTGCAATCAAGTAGCACTGCAAGGTATTGTCACTGCAGCCTTTATAAGATTAAAGTGATTGACTCCTGGTTTTATGGCACAAACTACATAACTACAAAACTCAGAGGCTACAGTGACGCCAGACCAGTTGTCTCTATCCTTGGAGATCCCTGTAAAACCTCTGGGAAATGATCCCTAAAGCTTCAGTCATCGTTGAAGCCGCCGGATCCAGCCCAGAGGAGCGATTCGGCCTAGTTTTGTGCATAGTCAGATTTCATTCTGCTCCCTTGTCAGTTTTTCAGCCCCTCTAGCACTGGTTTTATGACTATTTAATTTGAGGTTTTCTTGGTTGGGAAATATTTAGACAAGACCTGGGTTTCTCCATATATAAAATTTGTCTGACCATGAGGTCTATCGGCCACCGCTTCTACAGCTCATCTGCAGCTGTCAGCTTTTGAGGCTGAAGGCAAGTGTCCTGTTGAACCAAGACAGAGCCCTCAAATAAAGGAGATATCTGTAGCCATCACATGCACCCAAGAGGGAAGGATGCTGCTGCTGTGGTGACCTGTGGAACTCATCTTCAGACCAAATCATAGCAAAAGCCTTATGCCGGTCTCTGCACCGGGTGGTGGGTGGGTGGTTGATGAGGCTGAAGAATGGGGTCTCCTATGGGTGGGCTCTGCTATTCCACCCCCCTCAAGGAAAGCCAAGTTCCCTAGAAGCAGAGTGGTCTCAAAGCGCTCATGGTAGAGCGCTTATCAGCAGTCAAAAACAAATTCAGGCACTTGGAGACGAGAGAGAGATGGGCATTTGAGCTATTGTTAGCCAGAGAGCTGTGCAATTTTAACTTCATGGTACAGACCTTTGACGTGACATGATGTGTTCTTCTGGGTGTTCCAGAGACAGCCATTTTGTGTAATCCAGGCCCTTTGCCCCAGATGCTACTGCTCAAAAGGCAGAATAGGAATTCTTAAATTTTATTCTTTTATTTTGCCTCCTATCTTTTCTTTCCTTCCTTTCTTAAAGATTGTCTTGTTACTTGTGATGTGCAGAGATGCCTCTATTACCGCTGACATTTGCTGAATAGTTTAGATGGCATTTCAATCACATGATGTCCAGTTTGGGAATGTCCAATACTTCTCCAGACACAGCTGTTTCCAGTGTTGATAATACTATATCTATGCTTTTTCTTCTCACACAAAATTGGGGGACATCTCTGCCTCTAAGGCTGCTCCTCAGAGTAAGGTCTGGGAAGCATGAGAGGCAGAGAGGGGCCATGATCATAGTGCTGGTGGAGATGGGAACCATTGGCCTTAACCTACATCCAATGTCAAGGAAAGACAGAGACACTCAGACAGAGCTGAGTGGGAAAGTGAGGTGTGATTCAGCAGCTACGTGTTTTCCCCTGGTGCTTGGCCATCTTAAAGCAACAAAGCTGGACTTGATGATCCCAGGGGTCTCTTCCAACCTAAATGATTCTATGATTCTATGATTCTAAGCTCAGATGCTCTTCCATTTCCTGCAGTTCCCACCGCTGGAAGTTTTAAGAGAACAGGCCTTCAACCTTGCTGGAATGGTAGGCCTCTAGTTAAGGAACGGGATGGAAAAGAATACACAAAGGCAAGCAAAGCCTATTGCACTGGGTCTTGCTCCACTTCCCTGGGTTCAGCATCTAGATTCTGCATACAGTAAACCAAGTGGCTCAAACCAAAACAGTACCTCAGAGGTTTCTCAAAGGAAGCTGCAGAGGCAGTGGCTTCACTACCTGAAAGGAGGTTGTACAGAGGTAAATGTTGGCGTAGTCTCCCAAAGGAATAAAGACTGAACTCCTAGAGGATGTGGCCTTTCAGGACATACTCTAGTGGCAGAGATTGATTGGTGTACTTGTTGTGGTGGGGATTTCTGGTTGGGGTGTTTTTTGTATTCTCTTTGGTTTTTTGGTTAATTCTTGGACTAAATGATCTCAAAGATGGCTTCTAACCAAGAACCACCGGTCAGGCCCACTGAGCCGAAAAATCAAGTTCCCATTTATTGCCACATTTACAAGCATCAAACTCCTAACCAGGAGCCACATCCATAGCATGCTAGCTGGACAGGATCTTCAGTTTCTGCACCACTCTCCAGCTGAGCAAATATAATCCATTTTCAAATACACCTTTTGAGGAGGCAAGGCTCAATTTTCCTAGTTAACAGTTCTTATCCCCTTTTCAGCAGGGTACTGATGAATTTGAATAACGCTCCTCCCTGAGGAGTTATTCAAAAAGCATTTTTGGCTCCCATTTGGGATTTGGTTGCCCTATAACAATTCCTCAACTGTTTACAGCCATCCCATCACCCTGTGGGTTTTAATCCTTGCAAAACTGTCTGGCTGTTTGGGTTTCAGGCACAAGGTGGCACTGAGACAGCAGCTTTCTTCTCCCTGTCCCTGGCTTAACGGTGCAAACGCAGGACAGAGAAGGAGAAAGAAATACATATCCATTAATAACTCAAGCATTTTGCATCCTCTCTGGCTCGGGTTGGCAATTGGCCCCTGGGACAGGCAGGAGCATTGCCCACAGCCGTGGAGAAGAGGAGGTTGAGGGGAGGTTTTCTCACGCCCTACAACTCCCTGAAAGGAAAATGTAGAGAGGGGGTTTGCTGGTCTCTTCTCCCAAGTCGCAGGCGATGGGACAAGAGGAAACGGCTTCGTATGCAATAGGGAAAGTTCAGTTTGGATTTCAGGAACAATTTTTGACACTGAAAATGCTATTAAGTCTTGGAATGGGCTGTCCAAGGACAGGGTTGAGGCATTGTCCCTGGAGGGATCTAAAAAACGTGTTGACATGGTGCTTCATTTTATGGTTTAGTGCTGGGCTGTTGTTTTTCATCAGAATTAGGTTGATGATTGCACTACATGATCTTAAAGGCCTCTTCAAACTTAGACAATTCTGTGATTCTATAAATCTCTGTCTAATCTCTGTCTCCAGCCTCAAAGCAGAAAAAAACTCTGCTCTGCCCAAAATATTCTTCCTTATATCCATCCTTCAACTCAGGCTTTCATCTGTCTTCTTTGCCATGCTTTGCTCAGGTCCCAGCACAGGGGACAGGCCCCACATTGTCAGGGACATGAAGGGTTTCTCATAAGAAATGGCTGCAATGTGTTGCCTACAGTGAAGCTGAAAACTAACAGTCATGAGACGTTAGGTTTCAAACCCCTAGGGAGTTTGAAAATGGCCAACGGTTACAACAAGCTCTCTGTATGTTTAAATACATATAAAAGTAATTAAAGCAAAAAGCAACAGAACTGCATGCACCCCTAACCAGACTAAAGATAAAAAATACAGGCCTCATTGAAAAACAATGACACTTTTTCTGTGCTGATCATCTATATGGAGACAGTCCGGTCTTTTAATAAAATATAAGATGTAATCACACACGTTAAGAGCCCAAGAATTTAGTGGGAAGCTATGTCCCTGCTCTGCAGGATGGGTGTGGGAAGAGTTTTTGCTCACAGGCCCTCAGCAGCACTGAATTATTAGAAAAAACAGTATTAGCTCTATTGACCGGATTGTCTGTCTCATTAGTCATTTGGTGGTGAATGGAGTTAAGTCAACGGTCCCAAGTGGTGTCCCCAAGGACTGGGGCCAGCTCTCTTTAACATCTTGTCAATGATCTGGAATAAGGGGATGGTTTGCTATTCCAGTGAGTTTGCAGAGGATAGAAAGAAGGTGCCAGTGTACCTACTTGAGGGTAGGAAGGCTTTGCAGAGGGATCTGGACAGGCTTGGTGGATGGACAAGACCAATGGGATGAAGTTCAACAAAGCCAAGTGCTGGGTCCTGTATTTTTGGTCACAACAACCCGACGTAGCACTATAGGCTTGGGTCAGAGTGGTTGGAGCTGCCTGGCAGAAAAGAACCTGGAGATCTTGGTAGACAGCCAGTTGAACGTGATCCAGCAGTATGCCCAGGTGACCAAGGCCAACAGCATCCTGGCCTATATCAGGAACAGCGGGGTGAGTAGGACTCAGGAGGTGATCAGCCTCAGCTGATTGGGTGACAGCCCCACCTCGACTGCTCCGTACAGTTTTGGCCCCTTTCCCAGAAGATAGACATTGAGGGGCTGGAGAGGGAAGAGAGCTGTTGAGGTGGCTGGAGCTCAAGTCTTGTGCAAAGCGGCTTAGGGAGTTGGAGGTGTTCAGCCTAGAGAAAAGGAGGCTGAGGGGAGACCTTCTCATTCTCTATGACTCCCTGAAAGGAGGGTGTAGCCAGGGGTGGTGGTGGTGGTGGTGTGTCTGTCTTTTCTCCCAGGACAAAGGACAAGAGGAAATGGTTTCAAGTTGCACCGGGGAGCTTGAGATTGGATATTAGGAAAAAGATTGACACTGAAGTGTTAACCTATCAGAGTTAGGTTGATGGTTGAACTAGATGATCTTAAAGGTGCCTTCCAGCCTAGAGAGTGCCATGGTTGCAGTTTAAGAGCAGAATTGCAGAGAAATGTGTGAGTTTATTACTTTTTTTGTAATTACACACAAATTTGCGGTGTGGGACGAATTGTTCATTAAACCATGAAAAGCCTCTTGTTTGATTTTAAGGTTCTGGAGGCTTGAATAATAAATACAATTTAACTGCCACCTTTTTACAGGAAGGATTGAAACACACGGGGCCTTCATTTTGTATGTAATCAAATGTTAAGTAACATTTCTAGCAGCGTTTTTCACTTCTCACCTCCCAGCTCCAACCGCTAAATAAGACTTGGAAGACTCATGACACGCAACCCTGGCTACCCCACTCCCCCAAAAGGGCAATGTATACCCCTGCTCCTTCCCATCCCTTCACTTCACCTGCAGCCAAAGGGAATTCATGCCAACCGTGTTCATCACAGAGGGCCAGGAGGAAGGTTTCCAGCTGTGTTTTCTGATCCAAGGACGTTTCTGTAGCAGAGCAAGCAGGACTGCAAAAAGCCAGGGCTCGAGCAGGAAGGCTCTCAGCCTGTAAGAGCACTGGTTGCTAAGGACTTTTTTTTTTTAAATTCTCATGGCAGAAAAATCATGTTTTCCCTTGCCTGCTATTGTCAGCGATCACTTGCCTCCCAGCAGTCAAGACATAGCAGCTGATTAATATCAAATCTCTGGGAGCTGTTAGATATCCATCAATGGCCTGAAGAGCGTGTGTTTTGTTTATTGAAAGAGTTTAACCACTGATGGGATTATAATTATCTCACTATCAACTGCACAAAGCAGCTCAGCAGGAGCTGTTACGCTTAAGCAGATGAGGGCACCTAAATTATCCTAGTGGGAAAGTAAATGTGAGACCGTGACCTTGCTCTATACATTGCCTATAATTAACTGGGTTTATGATTTATATTGGGGTTGAGCTTTCACCGGGCAGTCCCAGGCCAGGGACGCTCTCAGAAGCTGGATGGTCCCTTGCTGTCATTGAAGGTCTGGGATACATTGAAGCCTCTACACCACGCGCAGAGGGATTCCAAGCTCCAGCAGATATGGATCAGAAAGAAGGAGTTGCTGCTGGGCTAGAAAGTACAAAAGAGCTGTGGTTTCCTCCTTTCTGGATCAGAAGAAAGAAGACACATGGAACAGGAGCAGAAGAAAAAAGAATCCATCCAGCCTTCCTGTTGGGGCTAGGAAAGGCAAAAGGCTCAGGATTGCTGTTCAGTGGGAAAACTCAGCCTAGATATGAACAATATTTTTGACAGTGAGGACAGGGATTCCTGAGGAGCCATCAGTGGTGGCCCGGGACCAGATGGGATGAACATCTGCCAGGAAGTGGCCTGGGTACAATCACCCTGGAGGACCCACATGCTGTGCTGCTCTCGACTAGTAAAATATTTTGGGTTCTTTCGTTATTAAAATAACCAAACAAAACACAATCTCAGCCTACAGTAAACCCAGGTCCCTAAGACCCCCATAGTCCCATCTATCTTCACCCCTTTTGTCTTTCCCTCTACATGAGTGATCTTGACCTTCTCAATGAGGCATTCCCCCCCACACACACAAAAAAAATATCCACAGAGAGATATGTCCCCACACACCACAGCCTTGGGCTGCTTGAAAGAAGGATTGACCCATTGGCTGCACTTTTTCATGGCAGGGAGGTTCAGGAGTGTGGAAAAACTATGGCTTTGGCTACACGATCACCACCATCCAGCCTGTGAGCGCAGTAGTGCTGGCACAGGCAGGAGAGCTACAAGCTACCGTAACAAGCTTGTGCCAGTGTCTATTTATTAGCAATAGTAATAATAAAAAAAAAAAAGATTTGAGTTATGATTTAAAGAAAGAAACACAGAGCTGTTTCCAGCCCAAAATGCAAACTCAGAGAGGAAAGCGATAAATCAAAAAAATAAACAGCAAAGCAATGTTGTACAAAACCCAAAATGCCTAGGAGTGAGAACAAGAATATGGGGAAAACAAAGCAAGAGGAAAAAGGAAGATAGATAAAGCAGGAAAGAATAAGATGGGAAAAAAAAAAACCAAACCAAGAAGTGGAAAAAAGCAATCAAAAGAAGCAGCAACAGAAAGAGAGTGCAAACAAAAGAAAACACATGGAGAATATAAGAGCAAGAGAAGACAGAGATGGAGCAAACTCATACAGAGAACAAAGAGAGGAATGTAAGGCAGCCCCAGACATAAAATCTAAGCACTAAAGATAACTGTAAACTAGAACAAAATAACAGCAGAGGAGGGAATGAACAGTAAGGAAGTGAAAGTGGGGGGCTGTGGGGTGGAGCATGAGATGACACTGGAGTTGGGGTCAAGGCAGAGCATGAGAGGGCAATTCCAGGGCAGATGCTGCTCCTGAGTGTCCCTGTAGGAAGATGAGGAGGCAAAGGGTGGTGGTCGCAGCAGAGTCCCACAACATCCCACACCATCCACCTCCCCACCCACCTGGCCTCGCACCATCTCTGCCCAAATAAACCCCTCCAAAGGCCCAAGAGCTCCTCAGGTGCTGTCATTCTACAATCACCGCTGGCAAAGAGACATTCCTCCTTTCCATCATAATTCATCCCTCCCACAGTCCAAGCTCTCTTGTCCTGTGCTTTACTCCAGAAGCTGTGTGGGATCCCACCTGGGCAAGGGGGCACAGGGCAAAGCAAGGCCCAATAGCCCCACTGCTGGCCAAAACTGAGCCCAGCATGAAGCTGGTGGCAACTCTGGAACAATTTATTCATGAAAGGCTAAAAATTGCTGAGCAGCTGTTGTTAGAGAGGAGTGAAGAAAGTGCATGAGAAACAGCCCTGTAGACACCAAGGTTTGGTGAAGAAGGATGGGAAAGAGTAACCCCAAGTGCTGGAGTAGAGATTTTCCCCTGCACCCAGTCATGGTGAAGCAGGTTGTTCCATGCAGCCCCTGGAGGAAACCATACCACACTGCTGGTCATGGAGACCTGCCCATGGAACAGGTGGATATGCCTTGAAGGAAGGAGTTAATGAAAGACTTTATTCCATGGGGGAGACACATGGACCGGGGAAGAACATGAGGAAGGATCAACACAGACTGAGTGCAGCCTCTCTTCCCCATCCACCTGCATCACCTGGGGAGTGGGGACAAAGTAGAAAAGTTGGGAATGACAGAGTGAAATTGATCCTGGAAAAAAGGGAGTGAGGCAGAGAATCACGGAATGATATGGGATTGGAAGAGGCCTCTGGAGATCACCTAGTCCAACACCCTGCCATAGCAGCTCCACCTACAGCAGGCACCTACAGCAGGTTGCACAGGAACTTGTCCAGGTGAGTTTTGAATGTCTCCAGAGACAGAGACTCCACCACTTCCTCTGGGCAGCCTCTTCCAGGGCTCTGCCACCCTCGAAGAAAGTTCCCTATGTTTAGATAGAACTTCTGACGTTCACCTTTGTGTCCAATTCCTCTTGTCCTGTCACTGGGCACTACTGAAAAAAAGACTGTCCCCTTCCCTCTCCCTTTTTAATTACAATAAATAAAATGATTTTTTTTCCCAAGTCAAGACTGTTTTGCCCATGATGATGACTCTCAGATCTTCTCTTGATGCACAAGCTTTTTCATACACTTTTCCTTTCTTCCTGTGGAGGGTGGCTGAGAGAAAAGCTGGGTGGACACCCAGCCAAGGTCAGACCCAAACTTCTTCAGCTCAGCTTCTACTGCCTCCTCTATATGCCAATGTGGGAGCTGCATTGCTGGGCCAGTTTTCCCAGGACCAGCCTTCCAGCACATTTTGAGGTCTGAGGAGCACTGCAGAGAGTAGCCCAGCTTCCTCAGGGGGAGCTTGCAAAGCTAAAAGTATCCTCACGGTACCTCTTCTGCTCTCAATATGCCAGAAGTTGTTACTGGTTTAGTGCTGGGTGATGATTCTGCATTTCAGCATAGCAAATCACCCTGTCCCCACTCTGCTGTTATTTCCCTCCTGGCTTTCCTCCTGCGACTTCTGAAGAGCACAATAAGAAATTAGTTCCTGCATGGGTTCTTGCCTAACTATGAAGTGCTTGCCTATAACAATAAAGCCTAGAATTACAATAGCTAGGGAAGACTTTTGGAGAGCTATTACCCATCATGTCTCAGAGCCACCAGATGGAAATAAAATAAGAAACTCCTCCTGTGGAAAGCTCTCCAGGGTTATACAATCTTTCGTCTTGTTGTTTTGCCTTCTGCCAGAGGAACAGCACTTAACACAGAGGATCAGGACGGTTGTTGTAGTTAGCGATTCTTGTGTGCCTTCAAAATAAATACTTAGCAGTTTAGGAGACCCTGGAGCTGATTCCTGGGTTACTCTTTTCCCAATATATAACATTGTCTTGAGCAAAACCATCATGAAGGTATCTCAGCTCCAGCACGATTCAAAGCACTTGGGCCAGAATCTCAGCTCAGGCTTGTATAAGTAACCCAAACTTCCAGTCCTCTAAATAGGAACTGACCCTTTTTTTCCCCCGCTATAAATTCCTACCTCAGCTCACAGGTGGGACATCCTTGGGGTGAGGAGCTATGGATCGCTCCAGTTGTTACCACCAGTAGAGACATCGGCAGTAATTCCCCTGGGATGTGACTCTTAACCTCCTTGCTTCCATTGAATCCAGAAGCCACCTCCTCCCAACACAAGATCAACCCATCTACAAGACCTTGGCCTTTCAGGAAAAATACAGAAGAGCTCAGCCCCTCACCTTCCCAGGACTGGGCTGGTGGGGGCTGTAAGGATCCCTATCCCTAAATCTGGCACAAAGTTTTCTGATGTTTAAAGGTCCACGTAGAGACCACTTCATCAATGACAGGGAAGGGCCCTTAATACTTCATCTCAATGTCCTTGGAAATCCATTCATAATGGTCATACACACTTTTGCTACTCCTCAGCCCATTACGAGATGGCTTCTCACCTGCAAAAGCGAACTGTGGAGATTTCAAACACCTAATTTCCCACGGCATAGCTCAGTACTGAAATCTGTATCTATTAGCAGTGGATGAGTGCCTAAATTACTCAGTCATCCAGCAGAGAGGCTTTTCTATTGGGAGTCCACGAGCTAAAGTTTTGACTTAAAAATGGAGATGTTTAATTTCATTTGAGGGCTCAGGGGGTACCTTAAGAAAGTCTCACTCTCCTCTGGGCAGCTCAAAGGTCCTGCTAAGGGCATGGAAAGAGTAAGAGTGCATCGTTGACTCCAACCTGACATGAAAGCGTTTTGGATGTTACTGTTCCTGAACCTGGACCTTTCCCTTTGGAAGCTACTGAGTGTGAAAAATGCACGTAAGAGCACGGATTTTCTTCCAATAATCCTGTGTCACCGTTCAAGTGGGTGCAAATGGGACATTCCATGACATGCCACACTCTGGTATCTCATGCCCAACCAGGCCCAAAGTTGAAGGCCACACTTACTTGAACTCCCAATAGAGCCTGCTGTGTCCTTACCTCAGGTGATAGAGCTGCTGTTCCCATCGGGAGAACTTTAACAGTGCCTTACTTACTGTCCTTCTGGGGACACACTACATCACCAGTCAACCTGGCTTTTAGAATACAGATGGAAGAAAGTGGGTCTAAGGACTGCCCCAGTCTCAGGGTTATATTTAGAAACACCCAAACCGAGTTCACGTCTCTTTTCAGCTTCTTGGATGTGACTGCATTATCTCGGTGAGTGGCAGCCAGCAGGGACGGATGAAACGGGATGTTAATCTGCATCCGTCATCTCTCTTGATTTCTTCTTCATTTCCATTTCTTTTTAAAATGGAAGTTCCATTAAAACAGCAGCACTTTTCTATTAAATAAGTAACAGAGAAAAATGACTGCCTCTGTATCTCATCAGCAGTGAATCTTTTTAAAATCACTCAAGAGGCAAGGCTCAAATCATATATTTAATAAGAACCACTTCGATATCACTTTTTAAAGCAATTAACATATTATTAGAGATAAGCGCAAGATGCAACATTTAGATCCAAATTTCTATGACAGATTTCTATGGTTTTAGGAGGGTGCAGACCTCGGGCCGTCGCCTCGGCAATCATCTCTACATGTCACAAACCAATGTCCGAACAGAACTTCAGCTACACGGACACAGCCCATTAAATTCTCACTTTTAATCCTTATTTTCACTCGTGCTGCTTCTTTGCACTCTGTGCACATCGGTGAGACCGGGTGAACCACCACAGCAAGGTTTCTGCCCCACTGAAGGGTGGTGAAGCCAAGTGTTCACTTCCACCGGTCCCTTCCTTTTGGATATTCAGGCATTTGGAACGTGAAGGAATGGCAGTTCTGACCCTCCGTATTTGAAAAGATCAGAGAGACCATCACCAACAGGATCCTCAGGTTGCCTTGTGTCTCCTGTGGGCAAGCTCCTGAGGCGGTACATCACCTCCACCAGGCAGCTGGAGATGCTGGATGGTGCACCCCTCTTCTGCCCCGGTGGGGAGGGGGGGTGGTGGTGGTGCTGCCCCCCAGTACAGCCATGCAGCCATTCCAGGGGGACCTTGGCTGACAACCGAGCGTGTTAAACAGAGCAAGTCCCTCCTGCCTGGCCGCTGAAGCAAGTCCTGCCAACTACGGTCGCTGAGGTGCAGCCACACATTCAGTTCTGCTGCCGGTGATGGGGAGAGAAAGCTCCAGCAGCTGAAGCAGATGGAAGGCTGGAGGCCTTGTACCACCGCGATTAAATCTGACAAAGCCCATCTGTTGGCGCCCTGAGCAGGACTGGAGCTGAACTGGGAACTGTGAATGTTGAACCGTTGCCTGCGCACAGGCAACATCCAAGGGCTTTTTGGTTGTTTATTTTGAAACATGCAGGCTTTTCCCACCACTAAACAATACCTGGCTTCCACTGATGACCAATAGCAAATGGATTGCTCAATTAAAGGGCATTTCACCAATTTGACCATTAACTGTGAAGTCTCAAATCCCCCAGACTTTCCTGGAGTCCGCTTTGTCAGCAAATTGCTTTTCTTAGAAGGCAGCAACAAATGCAAGGGGAAAGATATCATGCATCTGAAGACATTGTGATCATGTTGGTTTTGTAAGTGCTAAAATTTATTACACAAGAGATGATGCGACAGCGAATAAGAGAGCAAAATTCTACATTGACTCCCCACTTTGCAGTTCAGGAAAACGAAGAGGTTTTACTTCATTAAGGAAGGCAAGGGAAAAAAATCAGAGACAACCCCAATGGATGAGAAAGCCTTGTCAAGCCTAAATGAATAATCAGTCCTATGTGACGCTCATTGCTGGAGAAGGAACAATGAAATATATCTTCTTCTGTTCAATAAATTACTAAAACATCAGTTTCAGTTATAAAGCTGCTGCATGGCATTGAAAACTAAACTCATTAAACATCCAGGTAGCTTCATCCTGATGCAAATGGAAGACAGGCATGAGTGCTCTGCAGCAAACAACTCTGTGCACATCCCATCTTTGGGAAACATATTTACACATACATCTCATATATTAATATATTTTAGTGCACCCTAGCCAGAGGGCAACCAGAAAGAGTTTTATTCCATGAGAAGGACAGGAGATGGGCTGGCTTCTCCTCTCCACTGAGCAAGGCCTGCACCCACCCTTTAGTCTGGCATCCACAGAAAGCAACTTTGCAAGACTACTTTTCCCTTTTCCAGACATCAGGACCCCAAACCAACGGTGTCCCACGATGTCTGGGTAGATTTGACAGATGTGGGCCAAAAAAAAGCAGACGAGATAGCCCCACCATATTAACAGCCTTGGGTGACTTCCTGGTCAAGAATTTCAACCATACTGACATTTATTGGTATTTTGCTCTCCCTTTCCCTTCCTTAATTCACCCCAGCTCATGAAGGTCTGTAGCAACATGCACTGTTTGGGGTGGACCTTGACCAAAGTCACACTCTGACCAAGCAGGACACGCTCAAGCCTCGGGAAGAGAACACCACTACAAAGTTGTGGAGACCACCATTCTTGATGTCTTTGTTCAGAGCAAAGATGCTTTAAAACCAAATCCTATAGCCCCCATGAGAGGGAAGCCCAAGTGGGACTCTTGCATTACCTGCTCCAAGCTTTTTGCACACACCACCCTTCCTTCTACAAGAAAAGAGCAAAAAAAGGGTAAAGGTGCATCTCCAAGAGGACAGTGCCAGGCCCAGCTGGGAGGACAAGGTGGATATGCATCTCCCCAGGCTCCCACAGGGCAGGAAGCATCCCCCAAGCCTTACTGACCAACTGATACCCAGTAGTGCAGGCAACTGCCCAAACAGGCAGGTAGACACCCAAGGTCTCCAAAATTCTCCAAAAGGAATCCATTTGGGGAATCTCCGTGGGAGGGAATGGGGCTGGCTTGGCCAACAGCAGCCTGTGGGCAATGGAGAGGGGGCAATTGGAGATCAGTGTGGTTGTTAATAGGATTTTGTTTGATGACATCTCTGATTAAGGATTGGAAAGATCCCTGGGAGCTACTTGGGTGAGCTTTAATTCTCCCAGACTCAAGAAAGAGGCTGCTGGATGCGAGGGGCAAGAAAGGGAAAAGAGAGAGAGGACCGAGCAAAACACCACGTCTTTCAAACTCAGCTCATCTGGGGCTTGGCAGCCTTTTCCTCTCGCAAGCACGCAAGTTCTCACATTGCCAGGCAGGTACATCCAGGGTCTCTGGGCTCCCATGATGGAGCAAACCTACCTGGCCCTTCGGGAGAGCTTGGAGTCGTCCGGGAAAGCGACAATTCCCTGTCAGTAAAATACTGAGAAGTCTGCATGAGCTTATTTCAGTCATTCCTGCAGAAATAAGTGGTACCTTTTAGAGTGCTTGCCAGAAGAAAACAGCAGTTCTGACCCAATTTCACACGTTGGAATCAGCTGTGAGAGACTTATATAAAGGAAAATAAAAAGACACAGATGCCCGTTTCCCCCATGTCCTCTCCTAATAACATGAATAAAGCTCTGTTTTGATATTTCATCCTTTCCAAAGGAGTCCAGCCAGATCAGTCCAAGTCAGCCATGTTACGAGTCAAACTCCTGGGACTCATCCACCCTTCACTTGATGAAGTTTTTAATTGTCCACTTTTGTCCTGTGCAGCTGCGAAGAATCAGATCGATGCCGGCCATTCCTCTGTTCTCCACTTCCAAGCACCGTCCCGTTCCCTTGTTCAGGATGGCACCATTCTAAAGTTAAAGGGTATGGGAAAAAAGATTAAAAATAATGAAAGACATGAGGTTGCCTGTGAAGGCTGCGCTGGCCAGGAGTGCAGCTGGGTCCTTCTGCACTACTGGAAAGTGCACAGCGCTTAGCTGGGTGGTAATGCAATTCAAACAATACAATAATTCCTAAAATAATCAATGTAAATTGAATGAGCAACCCTTTTCCCCTGACAATGGATCTCTAATACCTCAGCAATCAAAGAACATTTGTAATGCTCAATTAGCACGGCTGCACCCCTGCCTTAGGAAGGTCTAAGGTGCATTTGATTTACCCTCTGGTCTAAAGGTGCATTTGATTTACCCTCTGGTTTTGCACCAGAGCACCAGATTTTTGTGTGGCTCACCAGAGTATCTCACCATCTGTAAGAAAGAAAGAAATGCGGAAGTCATCCACAGGGCAGGCTGCACACACCTGAGGGAAAGGAAATGTTCTACTGCAAGTTGGCCTAAAACACTGTCCCTGCCCCTGATCCCTCTTAACCTTTTCCCTCTGCCCTAGGACCTGTCACCTGCTGTCACACAAGACCATTTCACCCTCACCCCCCACTACCCCATGCCAAAGGCAATGTGCCACGGTTTGGGAAGCAGAGGGGCGGCACCGATGCCAGTCCCGTAACCGACCTGTATGAAATTCCAGCGCTTATGGAGGCTGCTCTTGACCTTCTCGCAGTCAAGGAGCTGAGGGAAGCGGCTTTTCACGTTGTCCACCAGGCAGCGGGTATCAGGTAGGAGAGTTGTGGTCCCGAGGGCACCGAGGTGAAGGAAACCCTCCTTGGTATATCGAGCAAGCTGGGTGGGAAGGGAAGGCAAGGACAACAACAACTGTTAGTATTTTTTTGGAGCATCATTAAAAACAAGAGTTTGCAGAGCCCCAGGAAAAGTCCTGTGAGGGTGGTTCACAGAGAGAGCAGAACTGATGAAGAAAAAAATAAGAGTTTCTTCACCCTTTTTTTCTTGTTTGTGTTTTGTTTGTTTGTTTGTTTGTTTGAGTTTTGCAGATGCAGTTGAGGAGCTCCCAACCTGCATCTGCATTTCGAGGTGTTCCCTAAGTGCTTGGGGTCCAGGTGTCCTTTGCACACTCTCGGGGCCTGTCCTCAGTGGCTGGGTCGTGGCAGGGGATGATGGGCGCACCAGAGGTGACCCCAAGCAGCCCCTGCCACCCTGCTGAGCCCAAAGCCAGCCCCATACCCCCCACCCCAGGGGAGCCGAAAGCCGTGGGCTGGGTGGGACATGGTGGCCGGTCCCAGCTTGCTGCCAGCCAGGGAGGTCCCCAAACCTTTTGGGCCACCTGTCTGAGGGTGATGGTGCTGTGCTGAGTGCCAAGTGCTGAGTGCCACATGTGCTGAGAGGGTGGTGAGACCGTTGCCCAGAGAACCTGTGGCCACCCCATGCCTGAAGGGGTTCAAGGCCAGGTTGGATGGGGCTTGGAGCAACCTGGTCTGGTGGGAGGTGTCCCTGCCCAGGGCAGGGGGGTTGGAACTCCATGATCTTGAAGGTCTCTTCCAACACTAACCATTCTAGGATTCTAGGAGCTGAGGCACAGGAAAGGGGTAAGAATAACTGTAATCCTTAAACTCATCACTGCTCCAGCCTACTTTGGGCCCAAACACTCTGCGTGTTGGGGCCATGGATGACTTCCTCTGTTTTGTGGCCAGAGCCAGCTGTCTTGGCCAGTTATACTGGCCCACAATGTGGCTTCTCGCATGCTTGGAAAGCCAGTCTCGCTCTGGTCTGCACACAATGCCACTGGTATGTCTGTCACAGCCCCCTGGTGAGCCCAGCAGCCACAGCCAAAGGGGGGACAATCTCTGATCAGTGCCAGTCCCTGGGTGCACCAGCCCAAATCCCCCCCATGGTTCCACAGGGAAGTGAAGGCTCAGGGTTGCAGCCAATGCCTGCCATAGCCCCCCACATCCCACCAGTGCTCCCAGCGACCCGCTGGCTGCTGGGGAGCCATGGACTGGGGACATTGGGCTGTGCCAAACGCTTTTAGGAACATCAGGGAGCGCCAACAGCTCTTGGGGACGTTGGGCAGGCGGCACACAACTGGTTGCCAATGAGAGAACCCCGCTGGCACCGAGGGGCTGCACACAAAGGGCTCCTCCATTTGCAGTGTTTAAGAATTCCAACAAAATAATTGCCTAATTCAGGAGTGGAAAGAGATGAATGGCAGTGGCCTGCCTTTTATAGTTCAAGGGAAAGATATACACAGCTGCTTATTTGAATTATGAATCAATCTATAATCTAGCAGACAAATAAGGAGTATTCAGCACGTTAATTAACCGAGCATATCTATGACCCAGACACTTAAAAATAGACAGTAAATCACACTGGGAGTTGGGGTTATCATGGTTAGAATAATTAAACATTGAAAATGAAGTTAAAACAATGTAACAGGGGCCAGCTCCAGCTAGTGAGTGCAGACACAGGTAAGGTGGTGATTTTGCACTCCCCAGCTGATGCTGGCTGTAGGTACAGATGTGCAGGATCCTCCAGCTGATCCTCGTGCTGCTGCCCTCCTTGGGATGGGTGCCTGCTGTGCTTTGCTCTCAACTGCTGGAGCCAACACCTTGTGTATCAAAGCAAGACCTCTGCTCCTTTACATCTCATTGAGGTCCATTTGACAGAGGTATTCCCCTTCCCCCTGGAGGATTCGGTCGTGGCAGGCAACACCGAAAAGTTGACACTGGTATGGGGCAACACTGCTCCATCCCGTCCCATCCCATCCCATCCCATCCCATCCCATCCCATCCCATCCCATCCCATCCCATCCCATCCCATGGTACAGGATCTGCTCCTCTGCCCCGCAAATCCTTTAGAAGATGATGTAGAACAGTACATGTCTCTTTAGGTTGGCAGTAATTCCCCCTCCAAACTGCTGATGGAAAGAGCTTAAAGATGTAACCATCACCTCCTCTTCCTCTCACTGATTCACTATCTCCCACAGGTGCTCAACTGCAGGATGGATCCCATCCATCACTCAGCTCAGCTCACACTGGGCTCCCAGC